>JAMJFZ010003655.1:72500-98492 GCA_026225945.1 Cricetomys ansorgei | reverse complement strand
GTAGAGATAAAGCAATTTTTTTAAAACAGAAAAGGAGAAATGTTGGGGAAGTTTATTTTTAGTTATATATGAAATAATTGTTTTTTGCACTGCTGGGTGAGGGGCTGTCTAGGGGCATTTCGTATTGTTTGCAGAGTGTTGGATTTCTGTGGGGTTGTTTAATTGCTAATGATCTGCATGTGCTATCAGTAGAACACCTGAGGGAGTGCTGAAAGAATATAAAAAACCTGAGCTCAGACGCTCAGGGGCTCCACACTGATTGATCAAGTATAGCGCCAGCTGGGTCGGTGGTTCTTTCTGCTGAGGTCTGGCAGAGTTTGCACCTCTGAAAATGCCTCCTTGTGTCCCTGGTGACCCGCCCAGTAGACATAATACAACTACGCACATCTGGTGCCAAAGCCTCATTTTATACAGCAGTTACTGTTATTTGTTTGTTTTGAATTTAAATTCACGATTCATTGAAACCGAGGCAGACCCTGTCCGAGCAGTCCTGGCACAGCAGACGCTGCCGTTCTGTGACGAACAGCATGCTCAGTGACTTATATATAGGGCAGCCACGTAATTATTCATCCAAACTGGGACACTTTGGAGAGTGAAAGTTAATAATGGTCTGGGAATACTGTCGTCTGAGAGTACCTTGGGCAAAAGGGGCCAAATGAATGTTTCTTTATTCTTTCCAACAGCTCTGTGGGCTGTATATTATTTTATATATAATATACATATTATACATATATTGCCTACATTTTACAAATGGGAAAAAAATTGAAACTTGAGAAAGTGAACTGTAGGTTCAAAACCAAGAGGTCAGTAAGTGCCATCCACCCCTTCCCCACACCCGCTGCGCCGGTTTTTATTTGTTTGTCTCTTTTAAAATACTTTTATCTCTGTATGAGCGTTCTTTCCGTATGTATGTCTGTGCGGCACTTGTGTACCTGGGGCCTGTGAAGCAGCCATGTGGGTTGTTGGGAATCTAAGCGGTCCTCTAGAAGAGCAGCCAGTGCTCCTCACCACTGAGCCGTCTCTCCAGCCCCTGCCTTGTCTTCATAATTGCCAAAAGGACTGAAGGATCAAGAGCAATGTTGGGAACTTGGTGTTTTATAGGTATTTAAATTTTTATTGGTTGATACTTCTGCCAGTTCTTAGCCTCTGGCACACACTACTCTCCCTCCCTGTGTGCTTAAGTGTAAACAACCAATCAACACCCCACCCCACCCCACCCCCGACACACACACACCTTTATTTTTCCTTGCTCCACGGGGCAAGCTTCTTTGAAGGATGTAAGCTAAGTATCCACAAGTGTTCTCATTTATTTTTCAAATCTTACAGGGTGGTTTACCCCCGCCCCCATGTGTACACCAAACACATGTACTAAGATTACATTTACTTAGGTTGGTTTGTTCCTGCTCTGAAAAGTGTGTGCCAGTATGTCCCTCGTTTGGCTCCAGGGTTGGGGATAGAGCTCAATAGCAGAGTGCTTCTCTGCCATTCTTGAGACCCTGGGTTTGAGCTCCAGCATTGATACTGCTATGTTTGTAAATAGAGAGAGAGAGAGAGAGATGAGAGAGAGAAAAAGAAAGAGAGAGAGAGAGAGATCAATCTCCGGTTAAGTTAAATGAGTTAAATGAAAATGTATGTGTGTTTTTAGCTTCTTTTAGGATGGTGGTTTGCCTAATTATTGATGTTTTCCGATGGGTTGTATTTCTGTTCGCAACTGGTAGAAAACTCCTGCCATTAGTATTTTGAGGAAGGAGAATGCCCCCACCTTCTCCTGGCCTCCAGGGCGCATATATGGAAGAGGTAGCCAGGCAGTGGTGGCACATGCTTTTAATTCCAGCACTCGGGAGAGAGGCAGGCAGATCTCTGTGAGTTCGAGGCCAGCCTGGTCTACAGAGTTAGTTCCAGGACAGCCAGAGTTACAAACAGAGAAATTCTGTCTTCAAAAACCAAAAATAAGCAAATTAATTAATTTTAGGAAAAGATTTGAAAAAGCAGTGGGTGGATTTAAATGCTGGTCTGAAAGGCAAACTGTGATCTGTGTCCTGAATAGTTTCACAGGTTGTGATCAGTCCAGAATATTTGAGAAGGTTTCCAGTGTTTAGATTCCACACATGGTAAGTATCCTTTAAAAGACTTGTGCCTCAAGACATTTGAACACCTGTGACTCACTCACTCACTCTGGTACAGTTAAAGGAACTGAAGAGCTACATATTAGACATCATATTAGTGCTGTTCACGCCTTTCAACATTCTGTGATATTCGGTGTGAGCTGGACTCTCAGCTGGAGCTGAGAGGAGTGGCCTTTGGCTTTGGTAGGGCTGTTCCCTGCCATCTGTTAACCCTTTGTGCACCTCTCACTGTGTGGTCCCCAGTGGTCTGATCAGCATCTGCAGGCGGATGGCCTGTTTTGAGGAACTGTTTATAAGCAAACCATTAAATTCTTCTGAAGTGTAACTTCTGTCTTAGGACATATTCGTGTGGCATCATGAAGATGTATTTTGTAACATTTCAGCCTAGATTTACACAAATAATGTTCTTAGTTAAGTATGTACCTCTGATTAAGACTTTAAAAAATGCAGCGTAGAGCTGGAGAGATGCCCAGTAGTTAAGGGATGGGCTGCTCTTTCAAAGGACCAGGGCTCCGTTCTCAGCACCCCCTGGCTGACTTACGATCATCTGTAACTCCAGTTACAGGGGATCTAACATCCTCATCCGGCTTCTGCGGACTGCAGGCATGCCAGGGATACCACAGGCACACATACACATGAATAAAATAAAACTGAACTTTAAAATGTAAATGCAATGTAAGTTGTCACTTAGTAGTTCAGACGTAAGTCTGACTTTTAGTAAATGTGTTAGGATTTTCTGGATTTGCTAGCTTTCTTTTCTGAACTCTGAAACTTCTATAATTTTCCACACTGTGGGCTATGAAGGACCCACCCAGTATGAGCACACTTCCCCAGCACATAGGGTTTAGCAAGCCTCTGCTTCCTGGATGACATTGGTGGAGCAAGACTGCCTAGCTTAACCTCATTTCTGTCTGAATACTCTCTTACTTCATCGATCCCATTCAGCGATTTAAATTTATCTATCTATCTATCTACCTATCTACCTACCTATCTATCTATCTATCTACCTATCTATATATCTATCTAAAATGTATTATTTCATCCTGGAGTGGTAGGCTATATGAATATGAGTCTCAGTCTCTCTCTCTCTCCCTCTCCCTCCCCCCTTTCTTCTTCCTTCCCCTTCCTCCCCCCCCCCCCAGAATTACTTATTTTTATTTTGTGAGTATCTGTATGTCTGTCTGTGTACCACGTGCATGCAGTGCCTGAGGAGGCCAGAAAAGAGTGTCAGATCCCCTGGAACTGGAGTTATAAATTGTGAGCTGCCAGGAGGGTACTGAGAATCTAACCTGAGCCTGCTGGGAGGGCAGCCAGTGCCCCTAACCACTGAGCCTTCTTTCCAGCCCTGCTCCTGAAGGGTTGCATCTCCCAGGCTTGGGAGAGCTATGGAAATGACCTTTTCTTTAGGAACACCTTTTCCTACTTTTCCATTCTTGATCACGTCACAAAGCTTACGATCTGAGCATGAGTTCTTCTTGGGTGTTACACTGATGTGTCTTGCTCTTTCAGAGTGTGAGACACACACGGCAGACACTACTTAGACCTCTTCACTGATCATCGACTGGGCACAAGACACACACCACTTGGGGAACATCGTAGATGTTCATGCAACAGTCCCCTTGACTTTCAGAACCCTGGGGAGAGGCGTCTCGTGGTCCAGAGACACTGTGGAGTGCAGGCCTTGGAGAGCATCACTTGGAGGAGACGTTCAACAGTTCTGCTGGTGCTGGCTTTGAATATTTTTACATTCACAGCTCTAGAGGGCATTTGGAAAGAAGTCTGGTGCTTACAGGGCTGCTTTTGTAAGAACATTTTGAAATATTTCTCCTAAGGGACACTTGCCTAGATTTTACTAGACATGGAAGCATTGTTGACACTGAAACAATGGGAGGAGAAGTTACCTTTGTAACCCCCCCCCCCACACACACACACCTTCTTTTCTTTCTCTTCCTTTGTTTTGGCAGGGTCTTGCTATGTAGCCCTCACTGATGGGCTTAAAACTCACTACACAAACTATGCCGGCCTTGAACTCGTGGCAGTCCTCCTGCCTCTGCCTTCTGGATCCTGAAGTCACCAAGTTCTCTTCCATGTTTCGTTTCTTGGTTCGTGTGGGTGGCGGCATTTGGAGTCAGGTTGGTCCGATGCTTCCCGAGTCATCCAGACCGATCTTGCTCTCGTGGGTCCTGAAGTTCCATCCACCTGACTCTGGAGCAGCTGGGATCACAGGCGCACACAGCAAGCTGCCCTGTTCAGGAAAACGTTTGCCCGAGGGACAAATTCAAAGGCAGTTACGCTCATTTTGAGTGGCTTCCTTTCCTCTACAGTGTGTCTTGGGGATTAAAGAGGTGCGTGCGAGAGTGTGTGCCACCAAGAGACAGAATCATCACACGTTTCCAGAGGTTCACTTTCACAATCCCACACTCACCTAGTGTCCGACAGTCTCTCTCTCCCTCTCTCTCTCTCTCTCTCTCTCTCTCTCTCTCTCTTCTGAGCACACCAGCACAGGCATTGAAAATGTTACTCGCCCGAAACTCCAGATGCTAAGCAGGGAAAGTTTCTATTCTACCCGCACATCCGACTCTGTACTGAGTCTGATTTGGCTTAATTCCTTTCTACTGTACAGCCATTTGATGAGCTGCAGATGGAAGTTGAAGCCAGAATCATACCATTTTTGCTAATGCTTTTCACGCCGCTGTAAGGGTTTGTTGTCGTGTCAATTTAAGGGAGTTGAGATCTTTTTCAGGAAGGCATTTGGAGCTGCAGGGATTGCTGTTTATCAACCTTAATTTGATATACAACTCGGACTGCTTCTGCCATTCTTAATCAATGACTGAGCACGAAGTAGCTTATTTAGCACAGCTTTGAACGCCCAAGATTTCTCAGCCAGAGCCAGGAGAGGGAAACTATGGGAATGTAGAATCAAATCCCATCTGATGCTTCGTTCCCGAGCATCAGACACACTAGCCTGACCTCTTTGAGTTTAGCTTTAAACAGGTAAATATGTATTTTGGCAGCCAGTGAAAGGGTAGGGTATGAGATTAACTAGGGCGACACTTGAGTAAAATTCCATCTGAATGTTATATTTCTGTGGGCGGGGCTTGGTCATCAATGAAATGGTTTTCTAGTTAAGAGGCAAATCAATCAAATGCCTTTGGGGTTTTTATTTTGTACCCCACCCCTTTCTGTGTGAGTGTGTGTGTATGTGTGTGTGTGTGAGAGAGAGAGAGAGAGAGAGAGAGAGGGAGGCACCTTGGCTGTTTCCTCTTACTTCCTTATGAAGACAGAACAACTCTGACCCTTTGTCTCTTGCTTATAAATATGAAGTAGTTTTAATACTCCCACTGAAAAATGACCCTTGTGTAAACATTGTATTTATCAGCTATTTCTGCTATGCTGTAAATGCTAGGCTGCAAGGGGGTTAGTAGCAGGACACCTCAGACCTGCACAGCTTCCTAGCCTGCTTCGCCTTTCTGTAACCTCCATGATAGAAAAGCTGTCACTCTGCACAGCGCGCTCACACACACACACACCATGCCATGACTACGTGTCTAACTCTGTAAATCTGAACATGTTTGTCTCTAGCGTGAGGTGACGTAGTCCTGGTCTCTTGGTCCGAAGATGTACTTCTTTCTTTTTTTTTTTTCACTACAGCCTGAAATCCAGTGATTATGAAAACTGCTGGCCTTCCAGAGACTTTGCAATATATAGCCATGTAGTTAATGGATACCCTCCTAGCTTTTGGTCAGCGTTCAATTGCATTAACCATGCTAAGTATCAAAAAGGCCTTAAGGATGTTCGACTTTGAAAGTGTGAAACATTGATTTGTTAACAACGGCACCTATGGTTCCCATAAACAGCAAATATTAAGAATGACTAAGAAAAAGTTATTCTGGGTGTCTACATTACCTGTGAACCCTGTTGGGGGCTGCTGACGGATTATCTACAAGTACGAGCTCCCATTGGGAGGCCAGTTACTCTGTGTGTGTGTTTTGTAATAAGTTTACTTTTCAAACTGTACTTCCAGAAAATCAGATTTTTAATGAATCTCCTCTAAAAAAATGAAGCCTAGAAATTGAATGTCAACATGGTCTTCCCTATGGCATTTTTTTTTTCTATTTTAGTCCTAAAATTAACCTACTACTTTTCTAATGAGATCTCTGCATCTCAGTGGCTATACATCAAGGGTTTGGGTTTACTTTCCTCGCGCTGGGTTTGGTGGTCCTGGGACTGTTCTCAGGGTGCGCTCACAGCACATACATCAGGTAGAGAGTAAAAACTTGTCTCATTTATTCTTTTAAATTAGCATGTACTCGTTGTACAATATTAAGGGTTTCATAAAAACATTTTCATCCAACTAGATTGTGTACTTGGGCCGTATTCATCTCTCGTGCTGGTTAGTTGGTTTTTTGTTTTTTTTCTTTTTTTGTCAACCTCACACAACCTAGCAACATCTAGGAAAAGGGACCCTCAGTTGAAGACTCGCTCCATCCGATTGGCCAGTGGGCAAGTCGGCAGCGCATTTTCTCGACTAATGATTGACGTGGGAGGCCCCGCCACCGTGGATGATCCCACTCCTGGGCAGGTGGTCCTGGTGAGATAGCAGGCTGAGTGGGAGATGGGGAGCCAGCAGTCTCCACGGTCTCTGCTCCAATTCCCGCCTCCAGGTTCCTGCCTTGAGTTCCTGCCCGGGCCTCTGCTTTCTATCATGTCATGTCATATATACGGGGTATGTTAACATATGTTAATTCTAGACTTCAGAAATGAGAAGTAGTATGATATTTGCTTTTCTACATACATTTTTAAAGACTTTATTACGTGTGTGTGTGTGTGTTCTATCTGCATGTGTACCAGGAGTGGGCACCAGATCCCATTATAGATGCTTGTGAGCCACCGTGTGGTTGCTGGGAGTTGAACTCAGGACCTCTGGAAGAGCAGTTAGTGCTCTTAACCGCCGAACCATCTCTCCAGCCTGGAGTACGATGTTTGTGTTTCTGTGTCTGCCTTGTTTCCTTTGATAAGATGATCTTCACACGAGACAATCACGACAATATGGTTCCATGGGTTAGACCACACGGCCATCATGCCAGACAACCTGAGCTTGATCACTGGGACCTACACTATGGAAAGAGAAAACCTGGGACCTCTGTGCACAGGCCGTGACATGCATGTGTGGATATGGGCACGCACATAGATAGATAGATAGATAGATAGATAGATAAAGCGCGGCTAAAGCAGAAAGCTAGATGTGATTATCTGAGTAATAAATGAGCTTTTGGACAGCAGAATAACTCATGAAGTGTGTGTCTCCTATACACACCTATACACACATGTCGGGCACACCCGACAATTCTCAAATGTCTCTTGGACGCAAAAGGGCAGCCATCACACTGGCCTGCTGAGCTCATCAAATATCGTACTGTCCTGCCAGACAAGGCTTTGGCTTTAGGGAGTGACTCAGACACTGTCACTCCTTGGGCCAGGAGAATTAAAATGTTCTGTGGACTCCAAGACCTATAAAGCATAGATGTTGTTCCTTGATGGCCTTCCCATTAAGTCTACGATTGGTCTGTTTTTACATCGGAAGCTGATCACATGGCTGACCTGGGCAGCTTCACGATTTCCTAGCCTTTCTGCGATGAACTCACACAAGGGAGAGAAGATAAGAATGTCGTTGATGGACAATCTTAAATTGATGCCCAAAGGTCTGGCCACGACCAGTTCTGCCGTAGGGTAGGTGAACCTCCATCTCCCCCGCTGTAAGCCGTGAGCTGAAGTTACGAGCAGTCAGCCAGGAGTGTCATTCAGTTTTGGTGGTTTGATTTTATTCTTTCTTGCTGAAAACTGAGTCGCTCTTCACTGAGCCCTGCTGCAGAGGAAAATGATGCAACAGGGAGCATGTGGCAAGAGCAAGAAAAGCCATTATGCAAGCTGGGTTCAGCGTTGTGTTCCCGGGTAAGCAGAGGTCCAACACACCGTGAAACCGTTCGGACACCCTGTTCTTCCTCCTCAGCTCTGGGCACCAGACCCAGGGCCTTGTGCAGGCAGAACCCTCAGTCTCCACGCCTGACCTGTGTCCCTAGTCCAAAGTTCTGCTTCTGAACCTTCTGTCTTTCTCTAGAAGGGGGAGCTGTCTGCTTTACTTTTTTTCTGTTAATCTTTTTATTTTTATGATCTTTTGGCTATCAGACAGGTCTTTCCAATCAAACCCAGGGTCTTCCCCATGCTAGGCATACTCTGTACTCCCCAGCTACATCTGTTGATTTTATTATAACATAAAATGTGGAAAGAATTTACTAGACTTGTTTGATTAACTTTTTGGCTAAGCAAGAATTCTGTTACATGATCTGGAACACTTAGAAATATGTGCTTTGTCTCAGCTACATGGGACACCAAGCAAGTTCTGGTTTTGATAAAAGTTAATAACATAAGGGGCTGGAGAGATGTTTCATCAGTTAAGAGCATTGGCTGCTCTTCTAGAGGACCAGGGTTCGATTCCCAGCACCCACATGGTGGCTCACAACATATGCAACTGCAGTTTGTGGGGATCAGACGCCCTCTTCTGGACTCTGCTGGTACTGCATGCACATTGTACACATATGTATAGGCAAATACTAATACGCTTAAAAATGAATCTTTTAAAAAATTTCAATATCATAGTGTTACAACTCTAAATACTATGCATGTTATGTATTTGTAAATATGTGATATATATCTTATATGTGTAACTATGAATGTCTAATACGGTTATAAAATATAGCTATAAAACAAGCCATAATAATTAACCAAGCTAATGTTTATGCAGTATTTGGTGTACCTTGTTGTAACTGTAAAGCTGAATAGTAGCTGTTATTATAAGTTTACTGAATCAATGCTTGTTTACAGAGATTAACAGTAACCTCCCAATGAGTTCGTGGCTTGTTAGCAAGAAAATACAGAGTCTGAAGCTTACCATTCCATAGACGGCATTTTGGTAGACAGATGTTTCTAGAACCTCAGAAAGTAAGCTGTCCAAAGATATCCAAGATAGAATAGCTCTCTTCTTGATTCTAAGAGGGTGCCATTGTTGTTTAGGCTTTCTGTTGGTTTATTTGGGGGGTTTGTTGTTGCTGTTGTTGTAGTAAAAAGTAGGCTCATATAATCCAGGGTGGACTCAAACTCCTGGCTCTCTCCCCTCCCCCTTCCGAGTACTGTGATTACAGATGTGTACCGTCATGCCCAGCTGAAGTCCACTGTGGCTAGGGCTGGCTACCTATCAAGGGATCAAGGCTATGGTTCCAGAATTTTCTGTGGGCTTTGCAAAATAGACCTGGAGCGTGAGCTTTAGAAACCCAAGCCACGCTCCCGTCAAATGTCACCTCCAGGGTGTTGCCTTCTCCTACCCTTCCTTTATACACCCCGGTAACAATGGTGGCATTGTTGTTGAACCGTGCTTTGCCCAAGTCGTTCTGCACTGAAGCACAGCTATCATTTTCCAACTTCCTGACGTTTCAGTCTGCTTCGGTTCTTGTTAGTGATCTGCTAAATGAGAAGAATCCTGTGGATGGGATTGCGAGGTTATAATGAAACTCAACATGTTTGCCCTCGGTGGGTGAGGCCATTGCTTCGTCTCTGGGGTTCTTTCTATCTCATGCTCTAAGTAGAAACTCAGGTAGGCAGTCTCCCCTCACTGATTTCTGTGTGGATTCACCAAGCGTCGTTACGCTCATAGGATCCCAGGTCCACATGTCTGTGACACTCAGAGTAAATCTGGAGTGAATCTCTTATGCGCATTGTGATCAGTTGACATGAGAGACTTGTTTCTGAGGTCGGTTTTTTGTTTGTTTTCCAGTGAGTTGGCACCGTCGAGGACTGCTCTCTGTAAAAATACGAACTTTTCCTACATGTCATTTATAATCCATGGATTTAATTTACTTTCAAACCTTTTAGCCACTTTGGCCAAATTGGAAGAAAACCAGGCTTGGAGAGAGCTCCCTCTGAACTAATCTAATTCTTTACTGACTGATCAAAGTCTCTTTCCCACGTGGAGGATGCTGTCTGCTCTATTTACTTGGAGAAACTGATTGCCTTCCTAGAAAAACTAAATAAATTCTGAACCCAAAGATTTTATCTTTGGGAAGGAGCATGCGTCCTGAGCATCCACACGAGTTGGACGTGCCTGAATGGTCGTTGCTTTCCCTTCACTAAACGCTTACATGTGCAGTCTGCAGTGCGTGGGCAGCCCCTGCTTCTGCCTTCTGTGGGCTTCACAATTAGGCAGTTCTGATGAAAGAGGAGACTGCAGGAAGTTGTAGAGAGACCAAACATATTGGCTAAAGAATGTTGTACCTGTGGTGGGCCTTGTGCTAGAACCCAGGGACACAGGCCTGAAGAACACTCGAAGGAGAGAGCAACTCACCTCGAGGGGAGGAAATGGGCTGCAGAATAGCTAATAGAAGCGGTGACACTTGAACTTGAAGAAGACTGCAGAGCAGAGGAGAGAGAGTGACCACACCCTGGGGGTGAGAAGGTGCCTTGTCTGGGGAGTCTTCCAGGGAGAATGATGCGGCGTCTGGTAACAGGACCACTGATGGCCCTGCCAAAGGGTCCTTCTTTGTCCGGTCTACCATGAAGCCACTGGGCAGTCTGTGTGGTTTTTAAACACATCAGCATGGTCTCATTCCTACTCGTCTTCCGAGTCTTGGCTAAGAGCAGACAGGGAGAGAATCAATGGCCCAGGAAAGCAATGACGAGGACGCAGAATGGGGGGACGGTAGGAGATGAAGGAAGAGAGCAGATTCAAGTGTCTTGTCTGAGACAGAATTCTCAGCGTTTGTTAATATCTTCCCTGGGTCCAGCCTATGTTTTATCATGTGACTTTTTTTCTTTTAATGTATGATTGTGGTCTGGGGAGACGATTCAGCAGGCAACGTGCTGTGGCACCAACAGAAAACTTGAGTTCAGATTCCCAGAACCCATATAAAAAGCCCACTGAGTATGATGGTCTACCCATAATACCAGTGTGAAGGAGACATAATTGGCAATCCTCAGAGCTGTCTAGCTAGACCCACTAGATGAACTTGTGAAGTTGGGGTTTGTGGAGAGACCCTGGCTCAGTATATAAGGTGGACTTAGAGAGCAGAGAAGACATTTAACATCAGCCTTAGGTCTCCAGACACACATGCTCACAGATGTAGTGAGCCGCTTTGCCAAGAAGCTTTTTGTACTGTGCAGGCTTCCTTGTGAATATCTGCTGCTTGGACTTCTGGGAACAGCTTGAGGGTAGCTATTGAAGGATGTGTGTTCAGTCGGGAAAGATGTTGGCTGGTGACAGGGGAGACAGCTTCAGAAGTTGGTGACAGCGAAGGCAAGCAGAAACAAGGCTCAGATAAAGACAGTTAGTTCCAGAGAATACAAAAGAATGCAGGCAGTTGTTGGGAAGCCTCAGACAGAAGAGAGTTACTGAGATAACTGGGAAAGCAGTTAGTTCATGGTATAGAAGATGCTCGATGTTAGTCCAGTTCTCCTGGTTTAGACAGATTAAGACAACCAGAAAGGGCCGTAAAGAATTCTTCCTTCCTCTCTTTTCCTTCCTAACCTTTTAGAGCTAACGGGGGTTTTAAAAAGTTACAAGTTAGGAATCTTTCTCAGTAACAGCCAACAGCTGGGAGAAAGAGGAACCAGGGGGCAGAGTCCCGTTACCAGTGAAAAGTAGCAGTTACAAATGGCTTCAAAGCTTAGATACAGCGTTTCTAAACAGAAACAGTTACAGTCTTTAAGAAAACAGTTACCTTTTGGCCCCCAAACAAAGAAGGCTTAAGGGTCCACATTCCAACATCAGAAAATAGCCACACTTTTAAATCCATTTACACACAGGTGCACACACATGTGAACGTGCATACACACATGCATACATACCACACAAAAAAGTATAATTAAAAAACCATGTAGCTCAATATTTTTTAAAAAGCTCTGAATAGCTGGGATGTGATGGCACATGCCTGTAATCTCAGCACACAGGAGGCAGAGGGTGGACCATGGCAAGTTTGGGGTCAGCCTGAGTTACGTGGAGACCCTGCCTTAAAAAAATAAATAAAAGACAGAAACAGTTTCTTGAGCAGTGATCTGAAATCATTGAACAGAAAATATACTCTTCAAATAAGACATATCGGAGGCAAAGGGCAGTGGTGGTGTTATTTCTTAGTAATAATTGATTGACTTATTGAACTAAAATGATTCCTTGTAGCAGCTGTATAGAGCCCCAACTTACTCGCCTCATGCTTTATACCAGATCCCTGAGAGGAGAAACTTACAAGAGTCTACTGTGTGGGAGGGAGAGCCTACACCAGGGAAGATGTGGTGGCCGGGATGGCCAGAGTGGGTGAGCCCATGGTCCCAAAAGCTTCCATTAGCAGCCACAGACACGACAGCAACCAGGAAGCAGAGCGCTCAGACCTGAACCAGGAGAGATGTCACCTTCAAAGCCTGCCCCTGGTGACCCGCTCCTCTAGCCAGGACTCCTGTGTAAAAGATCCTAGGGACCAAGTGCTCAAACACATGGGCCTGGGAGCATTGCGCACCGAACTGTATGTGGTCATTTCCAGGATTCAAAATGACAAAAGTTTCTGTTTGTCCGTTTCAGAATTCAAGGAGATGTGGAGAACCTTGAACCATTCGCATGTTAAATAGGCATCTAGGCTGCTTGTCCTGCTGGTTTTACCTTGAGACAATGTGGGCATCTATTCGTCTCAGCTGTTTAACAGCTTTTTATACAGGCAGCCTCCCAGGAAAACGAAGTATGGTTTACACACACACACACACACACACCTTTATGTGAGGAAGCTTCTAGAAGCTATAGCAACTTGGTCTGCCAGGGCCTGACTGTAACAATGTCAGACTGCCACAGAGTGTTCTGGTCACAGCTACTAAAGAAATGGCAGTCGATTAGTTGTCACAGGAGGGAAGGGGGCACAGATGTAACTAATGCCGGTAATAAACACTGGGTTGGAAACTTTGTGTCTGTGCTGTGATGACTGTTCTCAGTCCTCTGAGACCATGTTGGAAATGGAGAGGCTCCGTTTTTTAGTATGTGTTCACCAATGGTAGCCTTTCAGGACAATGTGTCCACGTGACAAACCAGCATTCAAGCGTCTCTGGAAACGTGGGTTAATTAGGCTCGATCATTCAGTAGACAGATTTAAAACAGTCCAGGGGAGAAGGAAGCAAGAAAGCAACGGGGAGGTCAGGCAGCATTGGCTCGCCACTCCTGTAAATACGTATTTTATGTCTTATGTTTCCTACTCCCTTCTGACTTGGGAGCCCCGATTTTTTATCCTAGGATATAGCTGGATGGGGAAAATTACTGTCAGCCTTATATCTGGCAAGGGGAAGGGTTCGTGGTACTGTGAGGGTACCACAAACGGTCTTTGAAGGGGAAGACGGTTGGCATGAAAGAGGGAAAGATGCGTTGAGCAAAACTGTAGCTGGGAAGAAGCTGAGGGTGTGGGATAGTGGCTGGCCGGAGCTGATGGAAGGAGAAAGGACCCGACAGGAAACCGCGTGAGTGCTCGCCCGCCGGCTTGGTTTGTTTCTGAATGTCAAGCCTGTTTTCCTCAGAGCTCACACTGCTCCCGAGTGTACAGATGGTGTGCTCAGTGAGAGCAATAAACTCCAGGTATCGTCAGTGATTCTGCCCCCACCATGGCCAAAATAATGACTGCCTGTCTTACTGATGAGAGTTTGTATGGTTTTCCTAGCTCTTCTTCCTACATAGATGCGTGGTTTGTTTTTTGTTTGTTTGTTTGTTTAATGGCAGTGACTAGAGGTAAAGCTGAGTCACAGAGCATGCACTGAGAGTATACAAGGCCATGGCTCAGTCCCCACCACCAAAACTATAGAGTTAAAATTTACAGATGGAAACAAATCAACAAGGAGCTGGAGAGATGGCTCAGTGGTTAAGAGCACTGGCTGCTCTTGGCCAGAGTGTGGGTTCGATTCCGAGCACCCTTTCAGGCAGCCCAAAACCAGCCATCTCCACCGTGAGGGGATCCAGTGCCTCTGGCCTCCGAGGGCTTCTGTGCACATGTGCACATACCCGAATGTAGACACAAACACACACACACACACACACACACACACACACGTATACATAATTAAAAATAATAATAAAAATCTCTGAATAAATCAGCAAAACTTCACTGAGAACACACTGTGTATAAAACACTGTAGTCGGCACCATGGTGATTTCTTCCACAGACGCCTTCTGAGTGTAGCCACAGAAATCCTTTCCCATCCGCCTAAGGTCTACAGTGTTCTAGAAGCGTATATCCAGTAATATGTAATACATACGTAATACAAACCACATCTGTAATTCTAAGCTTTCAGGAGTCCTATCCAACAGTACTGGAATATCTAAAGTATTATCATTTTAATATGTGATCAGAATACAAAATATTTTGCATTCCTTTCTTGGGTGTAAGAATTTCAAACTTATTTTGCCCTGTCAACACACCTGAACTTAAACGAGCTAATAAAAAACTCGATCTATATTACAGTTCATAGAATTTGCAGCTGAGACATAATGCGAACTGTTCTGAACCTACTTGCAGATCTTTGTACATAATTGAACCAAATGTGGATTTTAAATTAATTAGAACAAAGCCCTTCCTTCATCTCACTAGCCACACTTCAAGTGCTATGTGACTAATAGCTGCTATATTGGACAAGGCAGACGGGTGTAGTGTGTGTGGGGGTGTGTGTGTGTGGGGGTGTTGTTTTTCTAATGACTTCCTAGACTTTTAGATGTTCGAGTCATTTACTAACCTAGGATGCTGACATTCACAGTCTAGATTTCATTTGGGGACTGTCTTCTCCTGATCATGCTTAGTAGTGACTGGTACTGAGGCTGTCATCTGCCTGCCAGACTTTTACAAAACCTTCCTTTTTCTCATTGACATGGATGTATGTGCATGCAGTCCCCATCAAGGCCAGAAGACGGCATTGTATCCTTGTAACTCGAGTAGTTACAGACAGCTGTGAGCTGCCGTGTGGTGCTGAGAATCCAACCTGGGTCCTCTGCGAGAGCAGCCACTGCTTTTAACTGCTAAGCCATCTCTCCAGCCTCTATAAGATCTCCTTTGAGTAAAGCTCTCTAGTGTAGCTAAAAGAGTGTGCATTTGCTTCAAAATGATGCTGAATAATCTCCATTTGTCGTGGTTCGCGTCTGAGTTCATCATCTTTGTAGAACAGTCCCAGTCCCAGACTGTGTTGTACTCTCACAGCCCCGTGGCTAATTAGTGACAGAGACCACCTTTGACCACAGCTCTGTGAGACCATGCCAACATGGGGTCTGTGGTTTGCTGAAATCCTGATACTCTGCTTTGGACAATTAGAGCCCTACCTGAAGAAGGACCCTTTCTCAGGATGTTTTTCTCAGTTCTAAAAAACATCAGCAACCCCAACATAAAATGTGACTTTCCCAGTTTGCTTCTCTGTTACTGTGATAGAGCACAGTCCAAAAGTAACTTGAGAAGGAAAGGGGTTTTTTGGCTTACAGGCTACAGTCCAGCATTGAGAGAAGCTAAGGCAGGAACTGAATCAGAGAGGAATGCTGGTTAGTGGCTTGCTCAGCCGCTTCTTTGTATACAGCCCAGGACCGCTTGCATAGGGATGGCACCGCCCACAGTGGACTGGACGCTCCTCCATCCATCTGTAATCAAGAAATGCCCCATATTCACACCCAATACCAGTGTGGTGGAAGCCATTCTGCAGTTGAGATTCTATCTTTGCAGTGTGTCTAGGTTTGTGTCAAGTTGACAGAAATGATCCGTGACACTGGAGCTGCGAGGAAAATTAGTAGACTGATCTGTCCCACAGAATCCTTCTTTGAGAGCGGGATAGGTGTGATGTTTTGAATGGGAAATGTCTCCCATGGGCTCTTATTGGTCCCCAGTTGATGGTGCTATTTGGGGAGGTTTAGGTTTGGCCTTGCTGGAGGAAGTGTGTATCTGGGGATGGCCTCTGAAAGTAAAAAGCCCCCTACTCTCAAGGGCTTGCACTTCGAGGTGTGCGCTCTCAGCTTCTTGCTTCTGTTACTCACGCCTGCAGCTTGCTGCTCCGCTGTCCTGCCCTGATAGCTATTCCCCTCTGGAGCCGTAAGCCCCAATAAACTTCCTCCTGCAGGTTGCCAGAAAAAAACTAATGCAGTGGGGTTGAGGATCATGTTAGTTACTTGTGCTGTTGCTATGGCAAAATACCTGACATGGGAAGTGTAAGGGAAGCAGGGTCCATTTTAGCTCACGGGAAGGGAGGGCTCAGCAGCAGACGCTCACCGCAGTTGGTCAAGAAGCAGAGAGAGGGGTGAATGTTGCTTCTCATTTCCTTTCTCCTTTTGACTCAGTCCAAGACCTCATGGAATAGTGCCACACATTTTAGGGGAGTCTTCCCATTTCAATTAATATGAATCTAGAGACTCCCTCACCAGATTTCCTAGAGGAGGGTTTTTATGAAGATTCCAAATACCGTTGAATGGACCGTCGTGATCCATGGTCACAGGAATGGTGGCTAAGGGGTTGCATAGCAATAAAAAGCTGTGAGACTCTGTGCCTTTTTGCTTTCCTCACTGTATTTCATTGTTCATTTTGTCGTTAGAGACAGAGCTTCTTACGTGTAACCTAGGCTGGCCTAGACCTTATTATATAGCCTCGGCTGGCCTTGATCTTGAGGCAGTTTTCCTGCTTCGGCCAAATACAGGAATATAGGTGTAAACCACCATGCCTGGCTCTTCACTGTCTTTAAAAGCAAAATCGAAAAGCTGGGTGTAGCGGCTGGAGAGATGGCTCAGTGGTCAAGAGCATTTGCTGCCAAGCAAGGACCCAAGTTTGGGCCCCAGCATCTGTGTCAGGTGGCTCACAACAGTCTGTAACTCCAGCCCTAAGACAGCACATGCCTGTGGCACCTGCACTCACATTCACAGACCTACATGTACATACACACACAGACACAGACACACACAGACACACAAATACACACACAGACACACAAATACACACACACACACAGACACACACAGACACACAAATACACACACAGACACACAAATACACACACACACACACAGACACACACAGACACACAAACACACACACAGACACACACAGACACACAAATACACATACAGACACACACAGACACACAAATACACACACAGACACACAAATACACACACAGACACACACAGACACATACAGACACACACAGACACACAAATATACACACAGACACACACAGACACACACAGACACACAAATACACACACAGACACACACAGACACACAAATACACACAGTCACACAAATACACACACAGACACACAAATACACACACACACACAGACACACACAGACACACAAACACACACACAGACACACACACACACACACACACACACAGACACACACATACATACAAATACACACAAGTACACACATACACACACAAATGCACACACATACAAATACACACACAGATATACACACAAATACACACACATACACACATACAAATACACACACACACAAATATACACAAATACACGCACATACACACACAGACACACACACATACATACACACACACAGAGGCACACACACACAGAGATTCCCACAAATACACACACACACATACACATACACACACATACACACACACACACACACTTATACATAATGAAAAGTAATAAAAACAGACTTAAAAGCCAGGTGTAGTGGCACACACTTACAATCCCACCATTTGGAAGGTAGATGGGAAGAGATCAGAAGTCCGGGATCACCTGTGGCTATGAAGTAATTTCAAGGCCAGCATGAGCTGCATGAGACCCTGCCTCAAAAAAAAACCAAAACAAAGACAAAGTCTAACTTAACTGGAAACAATATTGACATTTTTACTCTGCCCATTTCTATGTGTAGATTTCTCACTTAGGTTTGCTTCTAAATAAAACCAGCAAAGATGGCGTACACCCAGCAGGGTTTAATAGGTGGGTGTGAGACACAGGAGGTGCCCTGTGTGCAGTTTCATTTACTGTGGTTTCAGTTTCAACTGCTGTTTGGAAGTATAGACAGAAAGTTCCAGAAAGAACTTATAAATTTTAAGTCGCTGCTCAGAACGGTATGATGAAATTCTTTGCAACTCTCTACCATTCCATCGCTATCCCAGTGGATGCCCACTGCAGACACTGTAATTAAAACGAAGCCGTATTCAGGCAACCTTTATTCTGTTTTACTATTAATAATCGTTAACTTCATAATGAGCCTAATTTATACATTACATTTTAGTTTCTGTTTGTGCAGGAAAAATGCGGTGCGTGTGAGATTCTGTAGTATCCTAGATTCCACTTACAGCCCCTTTGCACACAATCCCTCACGTGGTATCACTGTGTATGAGCAAATGGCTCTTGTTACTTTTCTGTTGCTGTGAAGAGACACCATGACTAGGGCAACTCTAGAAAAACGGCTTTATTGAGGGCTTGCCGTGTCAGAGGGTGAGTCCATTGCCGTCGTGAGGGAAGCGCACAGGGACAGCAGGCAGGCAGCATAGCGCTGGAGTAGCGGCTGAGAGCATTCATCTTCCGACAACAGCCAGGAAGCAGAAAGAGGCACGGAGGAGTGGGGACAGACTCTAGCGAGGTAACTTGTCCTGGCCTGGGCTTTTGAAACCTCAGAGCTCACCCTCAGTGATGTACCGCCTCTAACAAGGCCACACCTCCTAATCCTTCCCCAATAGTTCCACCAACTGGGAACTCAGCACGCAAATATGCAAGCCTATGGGAACCATTCTCGTTCAAGCCAACACACTTACCAAGATACTGGTGTTTTCTGTATGCCTTCTTAATAACTGGATAAAGAGGTTTAAGGCAATGTTCTGAGCCACAGGTATTAACTGTGCTCTAGTTTCATCAATTGCTGTGATAAAATACCCTGACAAAAAGCAGCTTAGGAAAAAGAGGTTCATTCGGATTATAATTCCAGGTTGCAGGTCACTGAAGGGCTAGGGGCAGAGTCAAAACAGGGACTTTAAGCATCACATCCACAGTAAGAGCAGAGAGAATAAGTACTCAGTTTGTTGTCTCTACTTAAACAGCCAAGGACGCCCTGCCTAGGGAATGGTGCCGCCTAGTGGGCTGGGTCTCCCCCATCGGTTAACAATCAAGGCAGACCTCCCACAACCTGCCCATGGGCCAACCTGATCTAGATGATTCCTTACTAAGACGCTCTTCCCAGGTAATCCTAGAGTGTGTCATGTTGACAGGGAAACCAACATGACCATTTCATCAGAATCTATGCTTAAATAAAAACAAAGGTTAATATTGTAAAAACCAGCCCAAACATCAGATGTGCAAATCCTGGTCTGAATGATGCTTTATTGGATGCCGATAAGTTCTCCCCCTACCCGTGCTGACCTGGACTCCAGTGAAGGAGCCATTCGGAGCTGGGGGCCCAGTGTCAGCATTCAAAGATTTTTAATGAAAACCCTACCAGTGTTTTTAACCCTTTGCTGTTGGCAGGGTGTTACCTTTTTGCTGCAGTTGTGGGAGTCGTGGGAGTCTATTTGAAAGTTGTCCTTGACTGTTACAGGGTTCTAGGAAGCGTGCTCTAACCTCAACAGCACTGCCTGCCCGTGTTGTTCCTCATTGTATAAATGCTCTCTGGAGCACACCTCTGTCAAGTGATCTTGCTTGCCCATTCTTTGGACTTGCCGTTTCCGGTTAGCTGAGGGTTTAAAAACTAAACAAGCTTCTTTGGCTCATGTGGAGGCGTTAGACTGCTGTGACGCTTGCATTAGTGTGTGTATTAACCCATGCATGGATAGTATTTGGATTTTGTGCGGTACCTGGGTTTTATGACACTGTTTGCGCTACAAACCTTGCAAGGCGCTATGAACATAAGAATCCAATAGGGAAAGCCGGAGCAAACCTCACAGGTTTCTTTTTTTAGTTTACTTCTCTTTATTACATTTTCCATGTTGTAACTTGGCAGCTAGACAGCGCTCTTCAAACGGGAACTGTTTTATCTCCCCTTATGCATTCCTCAGCAAGGGAGAAAATTACCTAGTGACTCAATTATCAGTTATTAGTGTATATCCCCTACAGGGGCTTCCAAACTTGGCTGCCCTCATAATCACCTACAGAACTTTTAAAGATGCATCTGGGGCTGGAGGGAGATGCTGAGCAGTTAAGAATCAGTGCAATAGTCACGCCAAAAGAGTCACCTAAGAGGGGAGCGCAGGAAAGGTCACTTAAGAGTCACACAAGCATGGTGGAACTGGGGGAGGTCTGTGAGCTATGAGTGGAAACCACCAGAGAAAGGTCTGGGAGAAAAAGCATGCTGTGTGATTTCATCTCAAGTGTTTGGGGTGGAAACCTAGACTCCAGCACCCGAACATGCCTGGCTCGACTGCCCATCCTGACCTGTGGATTAAGCAAACAGGTAACGGCAAAAGGCTGAGAGAGGAAACTTGTTCAATGTGGCCACTCTGAGAAGAAGAGATAAGGGATCCAGTGACCCCTTCTAAAAAAACGAATATAAGGTAAGGTATTTAGATCAAATAAAGCTCCATCCTCTCCTCCCCAACCCATATGTGCATGGGTGTGTACGTCATGTACCGAAGCATGGTAGATGTGACTCGGGCCACATCTCCGAAGAACCCTAACCCTCAGATAGGCATAGTACTTCACAAGTCCCTCTGCTGTTGTGGAAGTTTGTTTTTAGTTGTGTTTAAAATAGTCGTTTTTGTGCATTGTTGGAAAAAGGGATGCATACGCCTTGGCATTTTGAATTGTCTGCAGGTGTTGGATTTCTGTGGGGGACGTCTGATTGCTTATGATCTGCAACTGAGGAGTTCTGATCAATGAAACACCTGAGCTCCGATGCTCGGGGTTCCACTGTGGATTGAGTGTGGCGCTGGCCAGGACGGCGGTTCCCTCTGCTGAGGTCTGGCAGACCTTGCACATATGAGAATCCTCCTTGTCTCTTGGTGAGCCGCCACAGCAGTGTACAGCGACACTCCCCATCATCCACACGAGGATCTGGCATGCCTGGATCTTAAGCAAGTCTTGTGCATGAAATCCTAGATGCCCTGAGTTCGTAAGTGCAACTACACTGTCATTCCGGCAAGTACTGTTTGACTACAGGCATCTACCGCCTCGGTCTTACAGTCTTCCCGAGCCCTCTTCTGTGAGGACCCCTGAGCCCCAAGACTGTCTTTAGGGTGACGACTTGAGCTATAGGTTTAAATAGGGCTAAATTCTGGCAAGGAGCAGGGTGTGAGGAGATGCTTGCTCCTGTCCAGGGAGCGCATCACCCATATGGACAGTTGCTCTAATGGGGAGCCAAGGGGAGTGAAAGTTTGCTATTCCTGAGTTCCAAGATGATCAAGAGGCACCTTTGAAGGTTGCCGTTTTATGTCTGTGTCTTCGTACAAAGTACTAGCACAGTTGAAACAGAGACGTGTTGCTTTTCATCACTTTATGGGCCCAGCCGAGGAGTCAGTACCTTTAGAAAAGCAATTTCTAGGGGCTGTAGAGATGACTCAGTGGTTAAGAGCAGTGGTTGCTCTTGCAGAGGACCTGGGTTCAATCCCTAGCACCCATGCAGCAGCTCATAACCCTCTGTAACTCTAGTTCCAGGGGATCCAACGCTGTCGTCTGGTCCCCAGGCGGATCTCTGAGTTCTAGGCCAGCTTGGTCTACAGAGTGAGTTTGGGACAGCCAGAGTTACGACAGAGAAACCCTGTCTCAAAACAAACAACCAACAACAACAACAAAAATTAAAACCCACCAGGAACAACAAAAAAATTTGTTCAAGCAAGGGACTTCCAAGCTCCTGTTTCACTTTTCCTTGCTGTTAACACATTTCCTCCTGAGTCTCCTCACTAAGGCTGGAGCTAGCAGACCTGGTAATTTCCCAGAGAAAGGCGGATTCTTGGAAGATTAAAGAGCATCTCTGAGCGAGTGTGCACACCTGGTTGGAAGAACACTGCCCTTCCAGTGGCTTCCGTCTGGAGGCACACGCCTTGTGACAACACAAGCCAGTGTCTTCCCAGAGGCTCTGCTGGTGACTGTGCTCAGTGCGTGTCTCTAGGCTAGGAACAACTGCCAGTCAGTTGCAAGGCCGGTCTACCCGGGCACAAGGGCGCATTGTCTTCTCAAGGTTGTCTGCCCTCGCTGCTCTCCATAGAAGGCTGCAGGTGGTGTTTGCTCACGTGACCACGTGGTTCCTTCCCTAAGGCAGCCTCAGAGGTCTCTTGGCCCTGAAAGCTTCCTTAGTTCAACTGAATACATGCATTACCTACTAAGCTGTGTCGCCGAAGCGTAAGGAAAAGATACGATCCTCTTGACGCTGAGTTCCCCTATGAACGGCAGGGCTTGTGTCTGTTAAGGCTCAGACTCACAAACGGCTTGCCCAGATACCTATTTAACATATCAAAGTGAACCTGGCTGCCGGGTTCTCCCAGCATGCCTCACTCCCTACCAGTTACTGAGTCTTCCTGGCTTGCTTACCCCACCCCCCTCCCCTGAACTCTCCAGCCCAGGGTGGTGAGCTGCCCTTCCCGATATGATTCCAGTCATTTTGATTACTCCCTCTTTTGAACTCTCGGTCCTTCCTGGCCTCTGCTGGCCTCTTGGTCTGCTGTGGTTCTCTGTCACCCCCTTTCCCATGGTGTTCCCCGGGGCTTAGGTGAAGGGACCGCACTGTAGACATACCACTTGGGGCTGGGCACCCCGTGATTGGTTTGGTCGCTGCATTTTGATCAGCGGTGACTTTCTGCCAAGGTCTTGTCTATGACAGAAAGGAGACATCCTTGACAAGGGGTGGGAGCTACGCTTCTCGGTGGGCGCAAGGTGTGCACTCAGGATGCGGTTGGGACTACGCCGTAAAACCTCGCTTTACAAACATGTTGAGTGTCCCCCAGCACTTGATAGCAGCACGCAGGGCCTGCAGCAGGTGGCGCCCTCTATTGGTCTAGCTCTCACACAGACACCCTCACCCCCACCTCCAGCGCCAAGACCCTTAGTGTCAGATGCTTACAGCGTTTGTGTAGACCCGGGAAGTCAGGATTCCTCAGCCTTTGGTGGCAGCTGGCAGTGGCAGCCTTAGGACGCCTGTGACCTGGGTTCCTTAGTGTTCCTGCCGCTGCCATATGGCTACCATTGCCTGCCGCTCCTCTGCATCTGCTGTGCTGGCTCTGCCTCTTCTACTGTCTCCAGGGCCACTTTCCCTTTCATTGTTTTACCAGCTTGGCCTCTGTACTGACAGACAAGAAGAGACCCCTGTGTAACCTGATGTGGTGGCTCATACCCATTATTTGACACTTAAGAGGCTAGCCTGGCCTACAAAGTGAATTCAAGACAAGCTTGGAGTACCAAAGAGGCCCTGGCTCAAAAATAAATAAGTAGAGACAGAGAGAGAGAGAGAGAGAGAGAGGGAGAGAGAATGTGAGGGAGAAGAAAAGACCACTAGCCCCTTTATGTTTTGTTTTTTGAGAGAGAGTTTCACTGTGTAGCCATTGGCCTGGAACTCACTATGTAGACCAGGCTAGCCTTGTACCTAGGAGTTTCCCCCATGATGGGATTATGAGCCTTTTTTATTGGGCCTAATTTTGCAACACCAGGGGAGTCAGCCCAAGAGGATTGCCCCCAAGCCCTCTCAGGAAGTGGCTAAAACAGCCTGCTGATGCAGCCTGAAAGGGATCTGTACGCAAGGCAGCAGACCTGCGTGAGTGAAGGACCCTCTTCACGCCCACCGCCATGCTGTCGGTCTGCACAGTCACTGAATTGTATTTTCACAGCAACCAGGGAAAGCCTTCCACTCCCGCGGGCAGATAAGGCTGTAGGGTCATCTAGAGTTCACTGATGCCTCCCCTTAGCAAAAAGGCTAATCAGGCTGCAGGCAACCCTGGCTGGGGCTGTAGCTTTGAGGGGGGGGTGGAGGGGGTTGTATTGAAGCTGCCATTGTCCCCCGCTTTCCTCAGGGCCTTAGGTGCCAGCATGAGGGCGGCCTGGCTGGCGGGTGAGTGACAGTCCTCTACCTAAGACAGCCCAGGGCACCAAGAAAGTTTAACAGCTGCCAATTAGGAAGTCCCCGTTTTGCGTATTAATGGGATAATAAACATCAGAAGGAGTGCTCCCAGCTAGCAATAAAAACGTATTATTATCCTCTTGTGGTATCAGCCATGTTTGTCCGCACTCCTACCAACGCCCGACTCCTACTCTGTGCCCAGGGAGAAGCAGACACCCCTCAGACCCCACCCCACACCCATCTATTCCGTAGTTCTTATTATTTAAATCCTGAATTTTCTTCCAGTATTACTTAAGCTGGTATCTGACTGATTTTGTTTCTTCTTGCAATACGGTGGGGTGGGAACACGATAGTAAGCAGGGGAATTGCATCCAAATCACATTTAGGGAAATCAGTTACACCGGAATAGACAGTGCAAGCTTCACCTGGCTTCTAAACATCTCTCGCTCATCCAGGAACCTAACCACACCCCTCCCTGTAAACGCAGGAACTTGCTTCCCTGTGCTGGTGGGGTGTTGGCTTCCACCTGAATTTGCACCGAATAGTGTTTGCAGTCTTGCTACCACGCTGCAAACAGAGAGGGCATGTTTTCTGTGTTTTGAGAAGTTCTTGCCGGTCCAGGCTGGCCTGAGCCTCGCTCTCCTCTTGCCTCAGCCTCCTCAACGCCAGGATTCCAGGCGTGCCCGCCATGCTGGAAAGGGGAAATCTTTATGAATATTAGATTACAAATCAAAAAATAACAATAATCTCTAAAGCGATTCATCCACTCAGTATTTGAGGCTTACTGTGGGACTATTAAATATGCCAGAAATCCAGTTCATTTTAAAAGATAAATGTAGATTACACTAACATAGCTTAAAATAAATGGAGTTGATGAAGAATTATTAATATGTGACTTAGAAGGAAATTTCTTCCACTCTTCTTAAATTTATTTTTATTTTAAGATTCTTTTAAAATTTCTATTATTTTTATTTGCGTGTATGTATATGTGTGTGTGCCCATGGAGGCCAGAATGTATGTATGTGTATGTTTGTGTCACGTGTGTGTGTGTCTGTGAAAACCAGAATGTATGTATGTGTATGTTTGTGTCACGTGTGTGTGTGCCCATGGAGGCCAGAATGTATGTATGTGTATGTTTGTGTCACGTGTGTGTGTGTCTGTGAAAACCAGAATGTATGTATGTGTATGTTTGTGTCACGTGTGTGTGTGCCCATGGAGGCCAGAATGTATGTATGTGTATGTTTGTGTCACGTGTGTGGGTGCCCATGAAACCCAGAATGTATGTATGTGTATGTTTGTGTCACATGTGTGGGTACCCATGGAGGCCAGAATGTATGTATGTGTATGTTTGTGTCACGTGTGTGGGTACCCATGGAGGCCAGAATGTATGTATGTGTATGTTTGTGTCACGTGTGTGTGTGCCCATGGAGGCCAGAATGTATGTATGTGTATGTTTGTGTCACGTGTGTGTGTGTCTGTGAAAACCAGAATGTATGTATGTGTATGTTTGTGTCACGTGTGTGTGTGCCCATGGAGGCCAGAATGTATGTATGTGTATGTTTGTGTCACATGTGTGGGTACCCATGGAGGCCAGAATGTATGTATGTGTATGTTTGTGTCACATGTGTGGGTGCCCATGGAGGCCAGAATGTATGTATGTGTATGTTTGTGTCACGTGTGGGTACCCATGGAGGCCAGAATGTATGTATGTGTATGTTTGTGTCACATGTGTGGGTGCCCATGGAGGCCAGAATGTATGTATGTGTATGTTTGTGTCACATGTGTGGGTACCCATGGAGGCCAGAATGTATGTATGT
>JAMJFZ010003655.1:0-67500 GCA_026225945.1 Cricetomys ansorgei | reverse complement strand
AAAAACACACCTTGGACCTTATGCTAGCTGCGAGCGGCAGGGCCATGGAACCCGTCTCTATGCTTTTTGACTTTGAAACATAGACTGTGTTGCTGGTCTGGTCTGATCGGGTTTTACTTGAGGCCCATGGAGATTACAACGGCTTGTTGGAGAAGATCCTGCGTGATCAGCCTCATCAAAGGCCTGGGTAGGTTTGAAAGGGTTGTCCTATGGGGTGGTGAGCAGTTTTCAAATCCAGAGTGGGAGGATTCCTCTTCGTGTCAGGGGTTGGGGGAGGGGAGCCTTCTCCTCTAGGAGTGGGGACTGACAGAACGAGATTGCTTGCAACAATTTGTGAGCTTTTGGAAAGTTGCTCGTGCTACAGGATTTGACCTTTCAGTAGAAGTAGGGTTTAAACTTGGTATACTAAGTTTTTGTGTATATTCCCGTTTGGTCTAAGGACTGAAAGTGTCCGCAGTTCAGCACTTTCCCCTGTGCTTCTGATTTCACCTTCTCCCGCATTTAAAACATAAAACGTCTTCCTTTTGTTGTTCGTGGTGATGAACTGAAAATCAGGATATGTATCGGTCGACATTAAATGGATCCAGACTACATGCGTACCTTTCCTTTATCAGTCATGTTCCCTCTAGTTTGGATTCAAAGAAATATATCTGTTTCTTTTATTTTATGCATACGAGTGTACATCTGCTTGTATGTAGGTTTACTACATGCATGCTTGGTTCCTGAGGAGGTCAGAAGAGGCCATCAGAGCCCCCCGGGACTGGAGTTACAGATGGTTGTGAGCTGCCACCTGGCTGCTGGGAATTAAACCTGGGTCCTCTGCAAGAGCTGCTATCCTCTTAATCACTGAGCCAGCTCTTCATCCCCAGTACCCTTTAAAACAATTATATCGTGTGTGTGTGTGTGTGTGTGTGTGTGTGTGTGTGTGTGTGTGGAATTCAGAGGACAGTATCTGCAATAATTCTTTCGTTCTTCTATGTGGGTCGCAGGGATTGAACTCAGATCATCAGCCTTGGGGGTCAAACGCTTTCGTCCCCTAGGCTCCCTCGACTGAAATTTTAAGTATCATATAACAGCTCCAAAAGATTAGTGAGATGAAACGCCCGTGACATTAATTGCACGCATCCTAGATACTGTCTAACTCTCTCGTGATGGTGGGAAAAGCTAGTCTGTGAATGGGAGAGCTTAGAGCATCAATCGCTCTGGTACGGGAGAAACAAATTTGTTTATTAAAGATTCGGGAGACTGAACGGCTTGTTGGTTATTCCACAGTACCATCTGTCATGACACTGTTAGGAACCTGGCTATGACAGCGTTCCCATTTCTAGAAATAAAATCCCTCTTGGTCGTTAGGGACGCTTTTCCTCCTAATTTTGTCAATATATGATAAGGGCGTAAGGTAAGTGAAAAGCCTTAAAGTTTTGGGTATTTTAATAAAAAAAAAAAAAAAGAAAGAAAAACACTTCATCAAGGCAGGAGGAGTGTGAAACGCTCACAGTTTCTGTTCTGTGACGTCCTGGAAGGGGTATGGGGAGGTGATGGGATTGCAGACCTTCTGGTTTTAGCTGGGCAGTTTTTCCAGAGACACTCTGGCTTCTCTCTTCTTTGCTCGTCCACCCCTGGCCTTGCCTGTCTATCTAACTGACTCTCTTTCTCCCTTTCCTTCTTTCTCTCTTTCTTGTTTTTTGTTTGGTTCGGGTTCTGGTTTTCCACAATGTAGCCCATGCTAGCCCAGAACTCACTAGGTAGCTCAGACTGACCTCAAACTCATAGCCATCCTTCTGCCTCAGTGTCCCCAGTTCTCAGATCGAAAGCATGAGCTACCATGCTCAACATTTTGGGCAGAAGCTCAGTATGCAGCCCATCCTGGTCTCAAAGTCTCCAACCTCCTGCCTCAGCCTTTGGATTGCTGGACTCACACATATGTGTCTCTATGCCCCCCTCAATTGTCTTTCTTGTTCATAATGTGCAAAATCCACTTTGAGAAAGGCTTAGTATCAGCAAATCCGCTGGCAGGCTGTAGTAAGTGAATTTAACAGTCATTGTACCTTAAAAAATTAACCAAGCCTAAGATATTTTAAAAGATGTGTTTATTTTTGTTTTATGTGTGTGGATGTTTTGCCTACATGTGTAAGTGTGTACCACATGTGTGCAGTGCCCAGAGACAAAAAGTTCATATGAACCAAATACTTCTTAAATATTTCAATACTGATAAAAATGAAACACTTACTAGCCCAGAATGGTGAGCACTGGGCCCTCTGGAACTGGAGTTGCAGATGGTGGTGAGCCTACAATTATGGATGCTGGGAACCAAACCCCAATCCTCTGCAAGAGCAGCCAGCGAGTGCTCTTAACCACTGATCCATCCCCAGTCCAGTTTGTTGGGCTTCTATTGCATCCAAACACAGTGAAAACCCTTCCGTGTTATAGATGTTTGGAATGCAGACTTTATTATCATATGCATTGTGTAATGCACGCACCTATTTCTTCTATACATTTGCATATGAATGTTACCGTATACGTAAGTGTGTTTACATAATACATATGCATGCCCATTGTAATGTATGCTGCACCTGTACATAGGTATATGCTTCAATAGCACATAGTATATTAGTCTAGCCACTAATGTGCCTTTGATTTGCAGCCTTTGCTCATCAAAAGGTGGCAGCTGCTGACACACGGCATGGCAGGTCCACAGACACCATGTGTGCAGTCTTCACACCGTGTGTCTGTGTAATGCGCCACCCGTTCTCTGCAAATGCATCGCCGCTACGACCCTTCTCTTGCTCTTAAAGCTTCATGTCTACGTCCAAGAGATACCTCCTAAAGCCATTTGTCATCCTGGTAGAACTCGGTAACTGTCTGTGAATGGCTCTGGTCCCCTCAACATCTGGAGCCTTTAGACCGTCACCCGCAATAAGAAACATATTCCACACTGAGAACCAGAGCACACGTGTGGCTGCCTGTAGACACAGCCAGAGACCAAGAGCAAGAAGAATGGTCCTGTCACTCTCCTGTGTTCTCTATTCACATCATCACGTTTAAGATGCCCTACACATGCCGCAGTGGCCCGGTGTCAATAATGGGCCACAACCTACACTTTGAAAAACTAGGCTTTAAAGATTCAATAAGCCAGGCACTCCCAATGCCCCACGAGTCGTGTTCTCAGCCGCAATTGTGTGCTGGATGTTATGTGCATGCGATATTCTACTCCCGGACACTCTGGTGTTTGATGTATTGAAGTGCTGTGGCTGCAGAAGTAGCTCTCCCGATGGTCCTGAGGGGAGCCTTGCAAGGCTGACTGCTGGCTGACCGAGCTGGGGATACCTTGTGACCTTGTCCGTCTTAATGCTTTCTTAGCACTTGCCGCACCAAACACCCATCGAAGGCTGAGTATTAAGCCTTCAGCTGTGCCACAAAGTGGGAATGCCAATAAAACACACTCCTTGCCCCGTGACATTGAAGCATATAACCATATATAAGTATATAAAACATAAGATATATTAAAAATATATTTAGATAGTTATTAAATATATAAAAATATTTTTAAAAAGTAAAAATATGCTTAATGTGCAGTAAAGGCACAGACAGCACGAGGGAGTGCCGGGGAGCGGCTGGCCAGAATGGTCTCCTGTAAAACTAGGAGAAAGCGAGCCAGGCAGTGGCCAGCACACGGCCTCTCCCCATTTGTGTAGCCCCTGGGACCCTGGGGCTCCCATTCTCTTCACCCAGAAGCCCCTTCATGGTGCGGACCACCGTGTTATTTCCGGTTCTCAGTATCAGCGTCGCTAGCTCAGGGCCGCCAGCACTAGCTCATCACAGATGTGTGTCCCCTCCTCTGTCACAGCCTCCCGGCCAGCCCTCGGCTCCGGGACATTGTGCAGCCACATGTCTGTGTGCACGTATGTGGAACGCCTGTCTCCCTGCATGCTGTGGACTGTGTGAGAGCAGGGGCCATGCCTGGCTGGCTCCCCAGTGAATAGGGCAGCGTGGGCCTTAAGGAAACATTTGGTGACTGAACAAGCAAACACACGAGAGGATGAATGGTCTCCTACCCGTGGGCTCTTGCCGGACCCAGCCCTCGCTTCCACGTCCCCTGTCTTTCTGTGTGAGTGCTCTGAGACCACACTGGTCAGTTCAGCATTGGGTCATGCAGCACAGTAGGGAAGCTGAGCCCCTAGTGAGCTCACGGGAGCCAATCTGGATTCTAGGGTCCAGTTTTTTTAAGGAACGCTTATAGAAATAAACCATATCTTTTAAATTTTGTTTTGATTTTTGTTTTCTTTTTCTTTCTTTCTTTTTCTTTCTTCTTTTTTTTTCAGTTTGAGACAGGTTACTGGTTTGTAGCCCAGGCTGCCGTGAGCTCACTATGCAGGCCATGTTAGTCTAGAACTGACACATAATCCTCCCGCCTCAGCCTGCTAGACGCCGGGATTGCGGGTGTATGCCTTACGTCCTGCTCCTGTGTTTTTGTTTTTGTGAACCGCCTTATTATGAAATGTTTGGTTGAATGTGGATTTAGACCTAATGCACACCCATTTGGTTGCTACATACTAAGAGCGTCCTGTGACCCTTCCGTGTCTCTCGATTCATTGACTTAGAGACTGGCACACGTATGGAATGAGCCTAATTCTGCAGAACCTCTTTCCTTCCTTATGAGGACATCATTCCCGAACTCTGTTCTCCTTGTGTATGGATATTATCTCCAGTGCTTCTCCGTCTTGATGAAGGTGGAGACAGGGTACAATCTGTAATTTCCTCTCTGCCGTAGTGCCAAAATCATTCTGCAGCTGAGAAACTGAAGACTACACCGTCCTTCCCAGGTTACCCAGCCAACAGTTTTCAGTGTTTGGGAACAAGAATTCTGACCAGTATCCTGCTAAAGTCATGAATTTAAGAATTCACTGTGAGACAGTATCCTAAACACACTTTGTAAACACATTAATCACTGTGCCATTGTGCCAGGAAAACAGCTTGTATATTCTCTTTATGAAGCACGGGCAACACGGCAGGATTTCAGTTGGTCTGTCTAGGACACAGACTCCGGCAGGTGCCTTCCAGGTCCCTACCCTGATTGTTTTTCTCATGTGTGCTATTGCTACAGAGAGCTCTTTTTGCTCCATCCTAAGCAGCAACATCAGATCAGCATTTACCCCGAAACCTGTCGGCTTCCGTGTGCCCTATAAATCGAGGCGCATTCATCGGCTTGCCACTTAAGACTGAATTCTAATGGGAAAGATGTAAAGCCTCCATTTCATACAGATGTAAGAGTTTAAGTTGATCGAGGACATCCTGATGACCTCATCCTCACGCATGCTGTATTGTGCGGCTGGACGAAGTCAAGTCAACGGATACGAAATACCCGTGTTTTTTCAGTGGGTGACGCCAGGCACACTGCTCAGTACTTACGATAAAGACAAGGCATTCCTATTCTTAAGGAGTCTCCGGCCACCGGGTGAAGACGGACCGTGGGTATAGGGGCGCACAGTGGAAGGAGGGTATGGACACGGGCTGGGGAAAGACGCTCCACAGGTCCCTCAGTGCTGCGTCCTCTCCTAAGGAGCCATTCCCACCCATATGTGTCAGCCTTGCCCCTGCCCTCGGACCTGGGCCAGCCACCCACCGTTCCATGCTGTCGGCCCCCCTGGTAGTTCAGAGCGGAGACTACGCCAGCCCGGGCCGTGCGGAACTCAGACGCTCAACACGCACTGTGTTTATTTTTAAATGTTAAATGAGTCTTGAGGTTACATCCAGGACTACCAGACTTCCTCCTGTAGCTGTGTGCACCTTGGGGAACGTCTGGTCTTTATTAAAAGGTGGGTGATAACAGCAGGATCAGAGGCCTAACTGGGAAGGTTGGGGTATTTGTGAAGCTCCTCTCTGAACAGAGAGCGGGAGATGGATCTTCATCAGCTCACGTTAATTTAAGAGAAGGTGAGTGTTAATTACCAAGTTTTGATTGCGGGAGTTTCGGAAAGCGACCCTTTAAGAAAACAGTTTTTGTGTGTGGGTGCTTTATCTTTATTTATGTGTGTGCACTGTGTGTGAAGTGCCCAGGGAGGCCAGGCGGAGGCATTGGATTCTCAGGAACTGGAGTTACGGACAGTTGTGAGCCACCATGTGGGTGTTGGGAATTGAACCCAGTCCTCTAGCAAAGCAGCCATTGCTGTTAACGCCGAACCCCCTCTCCAGCCCAGTATCTCAGCCTCTTGACGAATAGCAGGTAAAAAGCCATGCATGGTGACACACATCTGTAACCCTAGCACTTGAAGTAGAGGCAGGAGAATCAGGAGTTCCAGGCCAGCCTGGGCTATGAGACTAGCCTGAGTTATCTGAGACCCAGTGGTGGGAGAAAAGAGAAGAAAATGAGGAACGGGCACACGAAGGCGCTTCTGTCAGTTCTCCTGGGAAGAGAGAAGCTGAAAATCAAGATTATCCTGCCTCTCACCGGTTATTTGAGCTCCTTAGGGTGAGACGGGACCTTGAAATGTCACTGTAATCTCATCTTCTTTGCTCGCAGATCTTGGCAGACTTCCTTCAGGCTCTGGTGACAGTACCTACTTTGAAAATCAGGGGGAAGTCTGTGTCGTTGCTGCATCTTAGGGGGTGACAGATGGTTAGGAAAGACGCCACGGAGGTGCTGCTGCCATTGTTCTGAGGTCCCGGAAGATAGAGACAAGAAAACAGGCCCCGACTCGGTGCCAGCTTCCCTGGGTTGAACCGCTTGGCTCTCTCCCCTGTTCCCAGAGTGACCGAAGACAGAACCAGCTGGGTAAGGACAGGGCCGGAAGGCAGTGTGTGTCATCGGTGTATCTGGGGAGAACACTGTCAGTGGTCATATTTCTGAGGTGTCTCGTTCCTCAGATTTCGGATGCTCCCTGCATCGTTAGCACATGATTCCTAGTGCATTGTGGTCCATGAGGTCATACAGTCTGGCAGGGATCCCCATGACCCGAAGACACATGAGACTATCTAGAAACCGCCCGACTGTATGAGGTTTTAAGAAACCTCACCCTCCAAATCGCTCCTGTTTTATTTTACCATCTGCAGAAGTTCCAACCCCTGCTTGGGCCAGAGCGGAACCCACACTGGCAGACTTACTTTATCCTCCTTCAGCATGTATGTATAAGCAGCAGGTGTTGCTAAGTTTTTGAGGTTCCAGCTGGTCTGGGGGTTGGCTTTTTACCAGGGCACCTCTTATGTTCCCTAACATGGGAATGACGGGTTTCTTGTGGTGTCCGTGGGCACGGTTAAATGTACGCTGTATGTAAGCCCTGGGTCCTCTGGAGTGTTAACACGGATTCTAGACAAGATTGAGCCAGACTGGGGGTTCCCCCCACACACACTGCTCTTTGGGGGTTGGGAATATATATACATTGATAGTCAGCAGTTGGCAGTGTGTGTTTATTACCATCAAAGTCTAGATGTAAACACCTCTGTGTGTGTTAGGTGTGAGTAGTAGCAGTAACGGTAGCGGTAGCAGGTGGCTTGTGATCCCCCTGCATCAACCTCCCCGCTGCGTCAGCCTCCCCGCTGTGTCAACCTCCCCGCTGCGTCAACCTCCCCCCTGCATCGACCTCACCCCTGCAGGAATAACAGGCACTCACCGTCACATCCAACTTTGGACTTGAGCTCTGCAAGCGAGAGTCACGGATGGTAACACAGTAGTCTACTGGAGTGAGTTCAGGGTTTGGTCTAACTACCTGGTTCGTTTTAAAAGACACGGTGGGAATCACGTCGGACACTAGACACTGGTGACTAGATAAAGAGATGGTGTGGGCTGGAGAGCTGGCTCAGGAGTTAGAGCACTGGTTGCTCTTGCAGAGGACCTGGCTCCAGTTCCGGGTCCCTGTGCGATGATCCACAACTGTACCATCAGCGCTAGAGGATCTGACGGCCTCTTGTGGCCTCCATGTGTACATGTGTACGGATATCCACACGTAAAAATAAATGTAGAATTGTTTTGAAGAGAAGAAAGCAAAAGTTAACTGTTCTTACCACATTTAAGTGGAAATTGTTTTAAATACCCAAGAAAGAAAATGGCTGAGTGACGCAGGAAGCTCTGGGATGGGCACGCAAGCTCGTGAGGTGACTGTTCTGTGACCTTGACGGGGTCCACTTGACCTCTCTGATCTTATCTGTAAAAAGGAGACTGTTGCTTTTGAGGATTAAGAGTACCTGTTAACAAGGAGGTGTCCTTCAGACCCCTAAGCATGAAGGAACAAAAATGGCTGGAAAACTCAGAGGAGAGAGGAATGTATTAATCCTGCAAGTGTTGGGAATCAAACCCGGGTCCTCTGCAGGAACAGCCAGTGTTCTTAGCCCCTAAGCCATGGTTCTTAGCCTGCGGGCTGTGACCCCTTTGAAAGTCAAACGAACCTTTCTCAGGGTTCATCTACGAAAATCTGCACATCAGCTATTTACATTGTGATTCTTAACAGTAGCAAAATCACAGCTATGAAGTAGCAGCGAAGATAATGTTATGGCTGGAATCACCACAACACCACCAGGAACTGTATTAAAGGGTCAGAGTGTTGGGAAGGTGGAGAAACCATTGCCTTAAGCCTTCTCTTTCCCCCAGACGTTAAGCAACCTTTTCCTGATGCTCAAATGAATTGATTTTTCTTACTCCCAACACTTAAATTGTTCTTCAGAGGATGATAACTCGCTCCTGTTGTCCTTAGAGGGGTCGTTTTTCCTTCTTACCCAAGTTTACTCTACCCGACTCGCAGAGTTTCTGGTCATTCTGAGAAGTCGCAGTGCCTTTCAGCTTCCCTGAGCACCGTCGTAAGTACAGTGTCGTCCTCACACCGTGTGACACATTCCCGGGCAGCTTGGTTGTGTTTTCTGTAACGTGCCTGCCGTGCTGGTAAACAAAGCAGTCTTAGGGAACAGAGAGTTGGGGAGGAGAGGCATCTCAGGTCTGAGGAACGCCCCCTTGGCACCTGAGAGTGAGCAGGGCACTGAGAACTGACAGAACTGTCCCTCCGAGCAGGAACAGACTTCTCAACGTCGAACCCTCCTCTCTGACCTCTAGAAAGTGTTTGGGTTAGATAGCCCACGTTTCTAAGAAGTGTGCCTACTTCAGAGGGTTAACCACTACCTACCTGTCATGTTGGGGATCCCGGGGAGGTTATTTCAAATGCTCAGTATTGCTCCAGAAAAGGAGCATTTGTAAACAGCACCCAGTTCCTTGAAAAGCTGGCTGTATATGTCTGACCTTGCAACTGGAGGGAAAACCAGGGAGAGGGCCCTGGTTTTCAGACGCATGTTCTTCATGAATCAAGGAAGGGGCGCTCTGTCCTTGTTGGGCATTCGACTCCTGCCTTTCACAGGTTGCTACATCCCCATCTCCACCCAAATGGACGCACAGATGTGGGCAGCCAAAGGGATGAATTGAAGAGGAGATCCTGCTGGCCAAGTGTGTCTGGACTTAGGCACACACAAACATGCATGACTTCCATCCCTGCCTGACAGCTCTGAGTCCCCTCACCTCAACTTACCTCTCGCCAAGCCTGGAAAGAGGCTCTGGTGGCCAGTTTCCCTTTCCGTTTCGAGCTCTCTGTTGTCTGACTCTGTGTGTATGTGTGTGTGTGTCTGTCTGTCTGTCTGTGTCTGTGTGTCTGTGTGTGTCTCTGTCTCTTTATGTCTGTGTGTTTCTGTGTGTGTCTGTGTTTGTCTATCTCTGTGTGTCTGTGTGTGTGTATGTGTTTCTGTGTGTGTGTCTATCTGTGTGTGTGTGTGTCTGTGTGTGTTTCTGTCTCTGTGTGTGTGTGTGTCTCTCTCTCTTTATGTCTGTGTGTCTCTGTGTGTGTCTGTATGTGTGTGTCTTTATCTCTGTGTGTGTCTGTGTGTCTGTGTGTGTCTCTGTCTCGTTATGTCTGTGTTTCTCTGTGTGTGCCTGTGTGTGTGTGCCTGTGTGTGTGTGTCTGTGTGTGTGTGCGTGTCTCTCTATGTCTGTGTTTCTCTGTGTGTGCCTGTGTGTGTGTGTCTGTGTGTGTATGTGCCTCTATCTTTGTGTGTCTGTGTGTGTCTGTGTGTGTCTATCTCTGTGTGTGCCTGTGTGTGTGTGTGTGTGTGTGTGTGTGTGTGTGTGTGTGAAACTGCTCTACCACAAAGAAGGAAGTGCATGAGGAGGAACATTGGCCCTCTTCACAGACTTCTTCCCAGTCCCTGGAGCAGGACCTGAGACCCGGATGCCCCTTGAGTGCACCCTGGCTAGAGTGAGTGAGTGCGGAGAGAGGATAAGTGGTTGTCTCTAATGAGAAATGGAATTTCCGACTAAGCATACAGCTCTTTCCCGCCACTGTGCTCTCAGCCTCCGGAGGCTCACGGGGGAACGCCAAGGCTGCCTTTTTCTTCCCAGCGCCATCGTAAAACTGCAGCTGAGTTACTGACTATACAGGGGTATTTTCCTTGGTCCTGGAAACATTAGGCAGGAAGACTAAGAGTTCAAGGTCATCCTCAGCTACACGAAGGACTTGAAGCTACCCAGGCTAGAGATGGTGTCTCAAAAAGCCAAGGGGAGAGGAGGAGAGGAGAGGTTTGTAGTGAACTTAGAAACTCAACAAAGGATTTTCTTCACTTTTCTTTTTTCTTTTTTTGGACAAATGATCTTAATAATGTCTCGAGAAAGAGTGAGTAAATGCAGGAGAGGCTTTAGGGATTCTGTCTGTATAATGATTAGATGAAGGGGGTCCTTGTGTTGACCACCTTTTCATTTGGATGTCTTACTGTTGTTGTTTGAGGTAGCCCACACTAGCCTCAAACCTGTATTTTCTGCTTCTGCCTCCTTCATTCACTCTCTGCTTTGACTCCGTGTCTACTTACGGAGACATCGGATTGGAAGTGCAGGTGGACTCTCCTTTTAAAAACAGCTATGGGTGGGTACTTTGGGCTTGTAAATGGAGGGTTTGTCTGAGGGGTACTCTGGTGCCCGGGTTTCGGCTATCTGTGGCTGTGCCAGAAGTGTGCCAGGGGTCACTGTCCTGAGCGTCCTCTCGCTGTCGGTGTGAGCTTAGTCCCCAGATCTTGTGATTGTCTTCCGCAACAACTCGGTTACTGCTGGCCTCTCGAAGTGCATTCACCCCGCGAGACGCCACTGTTTCCAAGCGAAGGTTTGAGGTTGACATTCAGGTCTCGGGTTCTGAAGCGTGGTCAAGCGTGGTGACCTTGGTACAGTAGGAAAGCAGTGCAGATAGGGTGTCCCCGTGAGCTGCGGCTGGGCACTGCTTCCACATGCGTCCGCTTGCCAAGAGCGTCGGAGGCAAGGCAGGAATGAGCGACCCGACCTCTGTCACCTGACCGGGAGTACTGCACTCCCTCTCTCAGCAAGCTGGAATTTCTCCTTTCTCGTGACTCTTTTCCTCAAACTAAATGTTTCCTCTAAAGCCCAGGCTTTACCTCTGTCCTGCCCTCTTTGTTCCTGGTACTTCTGACCTAAACTCACTTGATCGCATGTTTTTCACGGGATAGTGGACGCCTGATTAGTACTTGGCTGACACATGTAAAAAAAAAAAAAAAATTTTTTTTCCTCATAGAAACTCCCAGATCTCCTAGACAGCCATGATAACAGATAGATGTAACCCCAGTATTTGAGAGGCTGAGGCAGGAGGATTGACTCAAGTTTGAGCCCAGTCTGGACATAGCGTAAGACTCTTTCAAAAAAGCAAAGCAAACCAAACAGAACAAAGGAAAGAGAGTCTCACTTTGTTACTCGAGATGACTTTGAAATCTAGGCTCGAGCAGAATCTCCTGCCAGTAACGGGAGCTAGAGGCTCGCACCACCGCACACAGATCCATGCTAGAGTTCTGCCTGACAAAATGCCATCAAAATAGAGGCATAGCATTTGCATTTATAAATAAAATATTTTCCAATATCTAATTAAAACACTTTTCCATTAAACTGGGTTCTGAATGGAGAACACCACCACCACCTGATGACTCTTTCTGGATAACCGTACAGATAGGATTCTATACGTTTGTAAGGCTCAAGACAGGCTCCACCACTTGGCCCAGTGGTCGTGTGTTTTGATCATAGTCACTAACTCGTCCCAGATCCCCCCTTCCCCTGTACACCCAACTCTGTATCCCCTCAAAACAAAACACAAACTTTCAAGATCAGTTTGTGCTGCCCCAAATATTCTTGGACTTGTGGTCTTCCACAGGAACCTGGTTGGCTCACCAGGGGTAAGACTTACCACTCTTAAAGAGAACGGATCTTTTCTCATGTGCCCAGCTCCTCGCTCCGTGCTGGGGTTTGGTTCCGCTTGGGCTCGCACAGGTGTCGTGTTCGCTGTTACAACTGCTGTGGATTCATGTGGATTCTGTGCTGCTGTTCCTAGAAAGAACCTTCTCCTTGCAGTCACCCACTGCCTTGGGCTCTTACGCTCTTTCCACCTCTTCTTCCGCAATGGTCCCTAAGCCTTTGGGAGGGATGTGTTGTTCCCTTTAGGGCTGAGCATTCTGCAGTCTCATTCTCTGCACCTTGCCCAGTTGGGGTCTCTGTGTTAATCACCATCTGCTGCCAATGGAAGCTTCTCAGATGAGGGCTGAGAGATGCATTGATCCGATAGGTGTGTGTGTAGTAAGGGGCACAGAAAGGCAGGCGGGACCTCTTTCCCGTTTAATGAGACAAGCACACTACCTTGAGCTCACCTATGCAGCCCAGGGTTGCGTTACACTCAGAGAAGTCCTCCTGCCTCTGCCTCCCAAGTACTGGGATTGCAGGCATGAGCTTCTGAGACCTTTTCTTTATAGAAATGCATCCCTTTTAAGAGCAACAATCAGCTAGGCTTTTGAAAATTGGTTCTTAGAGCAATAACCCAAGGGTTTGTGGAAGCGATAACTCAAGGGTTTCTTTGACTTTGAAGCACAGACACGAAGCCATTTAAAAAAGAAAAAAAAAAAAAAAAAGCTAGACAAGAAATCACCTTCTCAACTCTTCTTAATTTAATCCACTTGCCTAGAACATTCAAAAAGAAGCCCCAAATGTCTTAAATGTTGTATAATTTATCAGCTGTATCAATGTGGTAAATAAGACTCTGAAATGACATATTTGTAATGAAAATATCATATAACAAAAATACTTAAATTCCACACCGTTTCTAAAGGCTACGATACGAAGCGTGACCTTTTTATGACTCCCAGTCTTACCTTTATGGTTGATTAACATATGCCATCTGAATATTTTTGACTTCCCTGACATCCACTAAAATCCGTTCTGTGTCTCAGCTTCTCCAGTTGGCAACGGGTACACCAAGCCGCCAGTCCCGCCCGCTTCAGGCACACACAGGGAGAAAGGACCACCGACCATGCTGCCCCTCAGTGTCGACCCCGACAGCAAGCCAGGAGAGTATGTCCTCAAGAGTTTGTTTGTCAACTTCACCTCTCAGGCAGAGCGGAAGATTCGGATCATCATGGCAGAGCCTCTGGTGAGTGTGGACCTCGGAAGGGCATCTTTTAAAATGCATCCCTGCTCTGAACATGGCTGGCACTCCAGATCCCTGGGTCCCAGGGCTGTTGACCCAACCAAGCTCAGACCAAGACTCAGAGGTGGAGGAGGGGGAGAGTGACATCATGTACTGAACATGTCATGCGTCCCGAGCAATACAGTATCGTCACAGCTACCCTCCGCATTTACGCGGTAGTGGGAATTTTAATCCCCCTAGAGATGATTTTAAAGTACTCAGAAGGATGAACATAAATGATATGCAAACACCGTTTTCTTGGTTTGGTTTCCTATGACTGTGATAGGCACTGTGACCAAAAGCAACTTGGGAAGGCAGGGGTTTATTTCATCTTACAGCTCACGGTCCGTCATCAGTGGAAGGCTTAGCAGGACCTAAAGGCAGGAACCTGGACACAGGAACTGAAGCAGAGGCCATGGAGGAATGCTGCTTACTGGTTTGTTCTCCATGGCTTGTTCAGCCTGCTTCCTTATATTGCCTGAAATGCGTGCACACGTACACACACGCACACACATATGACATGCCTTTTGCTTTTACTTTCTTCTGAAGTTGGAATATCACAAAATTGACCTCCTAGAATTAGTTACTATTTTTTCTTCAAACAAGAATGAATTTAACTTTTCTTCAGGCTCATCCTCACAGAAATGCACATGCTTCTGTTAATTGATGCATAGGACCAAACACTAAGGAAAGGTCTTACATATTCGGAAGGTCACTGGATATGTTAGTTCTGTAACTCTGAAGAAAGATTATTTAGCAGTTCATATTTTAAACATTCTTTTGGGTTTTGTTGTTGTTTTGAGATAGGGTCTCTGACTGGGTTTGTAGCAAGCCTGCCTTGAACTCATGCCTCTATCTCTCCTCAAGAACTGGGATCACGGGCAGGCGCCATCGTGTCCTGCCTTTTCTAACACCTTAATCAATTTGGTATCTCTTCTACTTCAAATATGGATTAGTGGATGAAAGGCCTGGGGTAATCCTCTCAAAAGACTTAGGGAGAGAAGAGAACCTTGCAGAAGGACAAAGGAGAGGAAGAAAAAGTAATTCTGATGCCGCCCAAGGGAGAGGTTCTGTTACTGAGACAGCTCAGTAGACGGTGGACAAGAGAGCCTCACCATGGCACATTAAGGTTGAAAGTCCTCCCTATGCTTTCTCAGTGCCAAAGGGCTGTTTTAGTGAAGGAAAATGGATGGGAGGTAGAGATGTCCTACAGAGATCAAATTTCAGTGCTCTCCTTCATTAAGATCTTTACAAACATCTTTCACTTGTTCAGCAATATTTCTATTTGTATCCCCAAAGTGCTCACATCAGGGTCATTAATATTTACGGAAAGTCAATAATTTTATTCTATTTTTTAATGCTTCATAGGGACATTTAGTCACCTTGGTTCTTGTTATTGTTATCCTTGTCTGCTACGCAAGCTAAGTGAGGTCATCTGTGACATTTTTATTTCAAAATATTAAAGTCGAGGGAGAACTCACTCTTGCTCAGCTCAGCACCATCGACCCCATCAGTCACCAGTGATAGTTGGGCTGGGTATAGAATTCCAGGCAGAGCTCACTTGTCCTCTCGACCTCTAGACCAGACCTCCGAAGCTCTGTTTCACTCGGTTGCCTCTGTAGTTCCCATTGGAACGTCTCCTGTTTTATTTCTTTGTAGATTAATTGCTTTTTTCTCTGTCTTCTTTTATGGTTTTCTTCTTGCCTTTGGAGCTGTGCACTTTGACTCTGTGTTTGCATGTGAACTTCTTCTTATTTCTGTGTTTAGACTCTTCTCCCTTGTGAGTTAAGACTTACATCACTCAGCCAGTCATCACGTCTGGAAGACTCTTGGCAGTTCTTTGTCTCGTCGGTTTCCTCATTCCCAGGACACGTTCGTTGGCTTCTTCGTGCATCGCGTATCTTTTTGCTCTTCTCCTATCATTGCTACCGCTTCGTCTTGAACGCGCTCTAAGTTTTTTCCTCAGACCTGCATTTCAATTCAGTAGTGTTCCCTTGGGCTTTATCCGGAACGTTACTTAAGCCTCCTATGCAAAATTCTGAACCCAGCAGAAGTGCTGTTTATCTCTCTTTTACTATCTATTTAAGGATTTCTGGGGTTTGAATGCATTTCCTTCCTTATCTTCACAAGTTTGTTTTATGTAATCACCTTAAGAACACATTTTCTGTCCTCTCAAGGGATTTGCTATGATACTGATTCTCAAAGACCTGTGTTTGTGTTTGTTGTACCTGGTAACTTTTGCCAATGATGAATTGTCCTTGTTGTTTTAGAACCGAGTTTATATGAGGTCCTGTATCTCCAGTGTCCTCCACTGGAGGCCCAAAGCTCCCTGTAGACAGCAGAAATGCTGCTGGGACAATGAGACAGAAAGCCATCCCACGGGCAGCCACAGCCGACCCATTCCCTGCCCTTTGTGTGTCCGGTCAGCTCATTCGTGCATTTTAAAAGTCTGTATGCTCCACTAGCATTTCCAGATAGTACACAGGAGATGTGGTCTTCTCAAGCCATCTTCCTACTCTATTTTTATTTTATTTTATTTTGTGGTTTCAAGACAGAGTTTCTCTGTTGCAACTCTGGCTGTCCTGGAAGTCACTCTGTAGACCAGGCTGACCTCGAACTCACAGAGATCCACCTGCCTCCGCCTCACCCGATGCTGGGATTAAAGGCATGCACCACTGCTTGCCCAGCATCTGTGGAATTCTCGGTTTCCTCCCCAGGCTGTAAGTCATAGTCAGCCCCTGCGTATCCAGGTAGGAGTGCCCAGAGCAGGGTGCAGTGAGGAGAGCCACAGGGATGTCGCCATCTCTCTCCTCTGATCCTTTCTGAGAAATCTTCCGTTTGGCTCCTCTTTCATTTGAAACTCTCATTTCACATTCTGCTATCTCTTGATTTTGCCACAATCTACATAGCTTCTACCATGCACTGTAGAAACCCATTTCTTGCCCGTCACCATGCATTTATGAATACTAAACCTCTGGGAATTTTCAGTATCTCCTCCTGCCTGTCTATCAAGACTCAACTCACTCTTCCTCAACAAAAAGGTTCACTTAACTTTGTTTCTAATGTGTCCATAAAACTATGTTCCTGTGGACACATACACATGCCTTCTCTCTCTCTCTCCCTCCCTCTCTCTCTCTCTCTCTCTCTCTCTCTCTCTCATACACACACACACACACACACACACACACACACACACACCTCTTTAGAGCTACCATTTTGTCCTCTCAGTAAAGTATTATCTTCACTGAATTAGAATAATTATGTAGAATGAATAGAGAATGCTATGGCTTTAAGAGCATATGTTGCTTTGTGGACCTTTTGATTATGTGTGCACATATCAGTCCATAGTATAAACTTTATTTTCATGGGGGTGGAATTTTCTGTTGGAAAAGCACCTAGAGCTTACTGAGAGACAACATCTGAGTCTCTGTGTCTTATGCGTCCTCTCTCTGCCTCCCCTCTCTCTCCTCATGTTCCCAGTTGTGAGTCTTCACACACAGTGGAACGTAAATGTTTGGTTTCTAAAGATGTGTTTTGTGTGTATGACTGTTTCACCTGTGTGCATCCTGGTGTGCCGCATGCGTGTGTGTGGTGCTTTCAGAGGCCAGAAGAGATCATCAGGTCCCCTGGAACTGTGGTTGCAGGTGGCTTCCCCATTTGCAGGATGAGTGTCAGTGCCTGATACCCAGGGTGGCCGAAGGGACACGTGTGGAGCCCCTGAGGTGCTTATGCACACACGTGAGGCACTCAGTTCTTTTCGTCGTCTCCACAGTTGTAATTGGAGATCTAGGGTCAACCAACCTCGTCTTCTGGTGTTTTCGTGGAAGCCAGCTCTCTGTGTGTTTACTCAAGCGGAGCGGAGGCTTGAGTAAGCAGTTGGCTGCCCGCTCTTGGCCAGATTTTTTCGTCCAAAACTTGGCCATGATACATGGTACAGCCAGAACTATTTCAAATCAACTCATTTAGGCCTCTGTGTACTTTTGGGAGGTGACAGAGGCCAACAAATAAAAGTTCACAACAGAAGACAAGACCACTATGTTTCCAACAAAGCACTAAGGGTTTCCACAGATGCTGCCTTAGATATGTTTTGTTTGTGAGAGAACATCCTGACAAAAAAAGCAGCTTAAGGAAAAAAGAGTTTATTTGGGCTCATGGATCCAGAGAGAGAGTGTCCATAACGGTGGAGGAAGTCTGGGCGTGGGCAGTAGGGCAGGAACCTAACAGATCGTATCTTCTACCACAAACAAAGCAGAGAGAGTGAACTGGGAGTGGCGTGAGGCTATAAACTTTCAAAGCCCACCCACAGTGGCACACTTCCTCCAGCAAGGCCATAACTCCTAAAGGTTTCATAACCTTCCAAAACAGCACCACCTCCTGGGGCCCGGGTGTTCAAACACATGATCCTGTGGGAGACATTTCTCGGTCAAATAACTACATAGGTGAACAGTGAGGACCAAGGCAGTGTAAACCAGGATATGAAGTGAGTCCAACAGTGGCGGTTTTCAGCGGCCTTCAAAGAACTGTCAGAAGTCCCTGAGGATTGGCAGGCAGAGACACTATGAACAGCGTAGTGCCAGGTCTTATTGAAAGCCCAAGTCACCCACCATAGAAAAAGATGGGTTGTTCCAGTAAGTTCAGAATTTCAAGAATTTTTATGTTTTCCCAGGATGGCTCTTTTGTCTGATCCCTCTCCTATAACCTAGCTAGCTAATGCTCAAGAAACTTCCTTCTCTATCATAGAACTGTAGTTGACCTATGCTTCTGGTAAAGTCACTTAGTCAGGACTCAGCATTGTCTACTGTAGGGTGAAAGCAGTCAGGCAGCCAGTCATAGCCCTATCATGTGCAGTCGTAACCCTAATATGTGCAGCGAACAAAGCAAATGTTTTAACTCTTGCATCACTGGAACTTTCCATTGTCTCTGTAAAGAACTGCAGTGGAAACTATTTAGGGACACTGGCAAGTGCCAGAGCCTAGAACATTCAACAGGAAGGAAAAATCTCACCTCACCTGACAAGAGTTAGAAAGAGCTGTGGTTTTGTTTTGACTCTGGCATCTCAGAAAAGGCAAATATTTTCCAAAGCAGCCAGACCACATATCTTTCACCTGCCCTTCAGCGGAGACTAGAGTGGAGGGAGAGAGCCAAGTTGCCAGGATTTTCATGATGAAAGGTTTTGTGAAGGCGAGGTTTGCCTGAGCCAGGATAACTGTCCCTCACATGATATCCACTGGATCAGACCCAGGAGGGTCTTTCAGATACTGGCCATGTGCCCGGTTGGGAGCACAGGTGTGGGCTGGCGGGAGCTGTGATAGTTCATTAAGATGTTTAGTCATGTTACTGCAGAGTTGGAGCAGAGGCTTGACCTAACCGGGTTGCTAACGTCTAAGACATGAATGAGAGTCAACATAAACTAGACTATCACAAACTATTTTCTCAAAGTAGGAAATCTTTGAGAAATCCAGGATGCCAGATATCACAGCACCCAGCGTGTGTCGTAAGGCCAAGCCTGCATGAAGTACCGCCACAGTCCGCTAGCTTCTGGACAGCCAATAGTTATTAGCATCATATGCTAATGGTGGCGTATGGTATGCTAAAGTTCCAGGTTCTGGAAGGAGAGTCAGTCCCTGGTCTCAGGCTTCATCTCCTGGGAGTTGACGTTAGAGCTGGCATGGTGCCCAGCTTGGTGCCTTCCTGACACTAGCAGGATACAGTGCTGGCATTGTGACCACCTTGACCTACCACCAACAGTCTATATGGGACCAGTGTTTCCAGTTCTATGAAGCTCGATTATGGTTCTAAGTAGTGAAACCTTGGAGAAGTGAAAACACACCCACACTAGCTTCTCTTGTGACTTCAGAACCTATCTGATGAGAGGAACAGACATGGTCAGGATGTTTGCTATCTGTACTCACAGGAGACCTTTTCCATTTTGAGCTAAGGATGTAGCTCAACGGCAGAATACTTGCCTAGTGTGTACAGCACCCTAGGCTCAATCCCCACAACCCTCTCCCCAGTGACCCCACTAATCAGGGCTGGAGAGATGAGTCAGCAGGTAAAAGCACTGGCTAATCTTCTAGAAGACCAGGATTCCATTCCCAGCACCCACATGATGGCTCATAAGCATCTGTAACTCCAAAACCAGGGGATCTAATGCCCTCTTCTGGTCTGCACGGGCACTGCATGCACACGGTACACATACATGTAAGCAAAACACCTATACATGTAAAATAAAGATAAGCAAATATTTAAAGTAAACAAGTAAATTATCAGTAAGTTGACCAACCAATAATTCTACAGATTAGTTTTACTTTCCTTGGGACACATATAGTCCAGAGATTGGACACTTAGCTAGTCCTGCATTTCACGCTCAGATGGCCTGCATTGCCCTCAGACTTCCAGATAGCGTGTCCTTTCATCTGGAACCCCTCTTCAACATTTAAGGAGTCTGTGAGTTGCACTGAGGGCCAGAATTACTGGGTCTTTATACGCCAGAGCCTCACACAGCCATTGTCTTCGATTGTTTAAAGCCTCACTAACCTCCCCTGGTGTGTGTCAGGGTGGGCAAGCATGCCAGTGAGTGATTTTTCTGCACTATTGTTCCTGCCAGTCTTTCTGTGCTAGGAAAACATTGAGTGTCTGCTGGCTGTGGATGTGTGAACAGCAGAGATACAACCTTCAGATCACTGTATAGGGTTCCAAACCTGCTTCTCTAAGGGCGAATCTCCTTGTCGTTTTGACCAAAACCCTCTCTAATCTGATGCCATATTGCTTCAACACATCTGATAAAGGTATACAGAGAATAATCTAGATTGAACTCCCTGATGGCCATTGAGATGATCATGAGAATAATACTTTTTAGAACAGAGAGGGACTGATGGACAGATTCAAAATATTTATGTCTTTCTTGAAGAGGAGGTAGCTTATTTTTTTCCAGGTATAATTAAGCCAATATACTTTTGAACTAGCTGCTTGGGAGTGAGGCAGTTTAGGCTGGTACTTCCCTTCCTTAATTGGCTGGACTCGCTGGTCCGTGGCCTTGTCCTCGGCGGGCCTCATCCCCCTCCCATATGAATCAACCCCATCACCGCTGGATGCAGGGGCCACTCTGCGAGTGGCGGGTGGGAATGCAGGAGGGGCGTGGTTCTGGCACAGTGGCCGGGAATACGGTCAGGGCTCCTAAAGCTGGACAGGATAAATCAAGTTACCCTGGGCTCCACTCAGAGGTAGCCAAAAAGTCCTTTATTGCACAGGGTCAGGTGAATTTATTGGGGGTACAAGGGTGGGGGAACAGGTAGTCAATCTGCCAATTGCCACTGGCTTATTCAGAGCTGGCTGGGGCATTGACCCAGTCAGTGATGGGGTGGGGGAGGGGAAAGGGGGCTGGGGGGCGTGGTCTTCTGCAGAAGAGCAGAAGCTGCTAGTGCCCTCAACCAGCCATGCGCGGTTTTGACCTGTTTCCACGGTCCCACACCTAATCTCTGAAGTTATTCCCAGGAAACCTGTAGACTCACCGTAAGGCAGAACCAGAGCATCACCAGTGGCTGAAGGCAGAGATGATAATTGAGGAAAGATCTCACTGAGCAGCTGAGCGAAATGCTCTCCCAAATGAGCTCAGAGTCACTTTTCTCTGCACGTGGCTCAACCTGAAGTTTGTTTTCCTCGTTGTGAACATGCTTGTAATCATGCGGGTGAAAGCATCGCTTTTGTGGTTCCTACATAGGACTTCTCACCTGTGAAGTGACATTTAGTGCCCCACCATAGCACGTTGGAACTTAGAGCAAATAAATCCATGTAAAAGGTATCTTGAAATAGGAAAAAATACAGTCAAAGGGCTTCGTATTACAATTTAGAAGTAGTCAGTTCCTCTGACTGTGGCTATAATCTATTTAACATTTTTATTTATTTTTTGAAAACCCGCACATATGTGCAGTGTATGCTTATCTTATTCAGCCCCACTCCCTGTCTCCAGCTTCCACCAGGACCCCCCAACATGTCTTCCCAGCTTCATATGTTTTTCTATAACTCATTGGGATGAACTAGCGCTGTGCATATACTCATGGATGCAGGGGTCATACACCGAGGGAACAGGCAATTACCAGTGGCCACTCCTCCCAAACAAACCTTCCCCAATGGGCATCAATTCTCCCTCCCTCTCTCCCTTTCTCCCCCCCCACAATCCCCCCCCCCCGCCGCCGCGGGGTACCGAGATTCCACACATGGCAGGAGGCATATGCAGTGGAGTTCTCCAGCTTCATCCACCTCTGCACATGTAACACACCTCTTGCATCTTTGTAATTAATATAAATAGTAAAACTCCACCGTGTATACCCGCCAGGATTCTTCGTCTCCGTCTGTGGATGTGCTGAAGCCGAGTCTGTGCCATGGCGTCTGTAGACAGCGCCACAGTCACTCGGATATGGAGGTGTTTCTGTTGACCTAGATTCCTTCAAGCGTCTACCCGGGAGCAACATCCACGAACCACATGATAATTCTATTTTTAACCTTCTGAAGAATTCCCGTGCTGTTTTCCACTGTGGATACCCAGCTTTCCACCTCCACTAACAGTGGATAGGACCCCTTCCCCCAGCATCCTTGCTAACAGTGGATAGGATCCCTTCCCCCAGCTTCATTACTAACAGAGGATAGGACCCCTTCCCACAGCTTCCTTACTAACAGAGGATGGGACCCCTTCCCCCAGCATCCTGGTCCCTCCCCAGCATCCTTGTCCCTCCCCCAGCATCCTGGTCCCTCCCCAGCATCCTTGTCCCCTCCTCAGCATCCTGGTCCCTCCCTCAGCATCCTGGTCCCTCCCCCAGCATCCTGGTCCCTCCCCAGCATCCTTGTCCCCTCCTCAGCATCCTGGTCTCTCCCCAGCATCCTTGTCCCTCCCCCAGCATCCTGGTTCCTCCCCAGCATCCTTGTCCCCTCCTCAGCATCCTGGTCCCTCCCCCAGCATCCTGGTCCCTCCCCAGCATCCTGGTCCCTCCCCCAGCATCCTAGTCCCTCCCCAGCATCCTTGTCCCTCCCCAGCATCCTTGTCCCTCCCCAGCATCCTTGTCCCTCCCCCAGCATCCTGGTCCCTCCCCAGCATCCTTGTCCCCTCCTCAGCATCCTGGTCCCTCCCCAGCATCCTGGTCCCTCCCCAGTATCCTTGTCCCTCCCCCAGCATCCTGGTCCCTCCCCAGCATCCTTATCCCCTCCTCAGCATCCTGGTCTCTCCCCAGCATCCTGGTCCCTCCCTAGCATCCTGGTCCCTCCCCCATCATCCTTGCCAGTGGTCATGTCCCTTCTTGGTGACAGCTGTGCTGACAGGATGGAGTCTCAGTATTCTTTTGATTTGATTTTCCCTATCATTTGTGCTTCTTTTGAGAACTGACAGAGACATCATTTCTTTAACACGAGTAAGAGATCATATGAAAGTATTTTGTGTTTTTTAATGACAAAAAATCCGGATAAACGTTTGTTCAAGGGCCAGCAAGATGGCTCAGCAGGTACGGGTGCTTGCCACCAAGCGTGGCACCCAGAGTCCAATCTCCAGATCCTATATGGTAGGGGAGAAACAACTCCCTCGGAGTGTCCTCTGACCTTCACACTCCATCGCAACCACACCACACCCACACTAAAAATGTAAAGAAACATTTTATTTAATACTCACACTTGTCTCTAATGTGTTTGGATCTAATTCACTGCTTCGAGCTTCCCTCCCCTTCAAACTTCCCCATCAAACTCCCCACCACCTCTCCCTCCCTTCTCTCTCTTTCCTTTTCTTCCAATCTAATACCCACTGAGTCCAGTTGGAGCTCTCTGTAAGCATGTGTGGTGCAACTACTCTCTCCCCCAGTGACCATCAAGGGCCAGTTGCTCCTTAGATAGGGGAGGGGCTCAGGAAGCCCCTCCCCAACTCGTGCTGTGATTTTGACTGGCTGCTGTGAGTTCATATGTTCAAATGCCCAATCACATCCAGCAAATGTGTTTCAGTACAGTCACCCACTCCCTCTGGCTCTTAGAGTCCCTCTGCCCCCTCTTCTAGGATGACCCTGAGCCTTGGCGGGAGGGGGGTGTGACATAGAACCCTTTACAGTTCATTCAGCTGTAGACGCTAGAGCTGTCATTCAGTGGTAGAGCACTGGCCTGGCATGCACAGGACCCTGGGTTTTAGCCTTAACAGCAAAACGAGTATAAGGATAAACAAATAAATAAATGCAGGGTACTAGTAAAATCTCGAGAGAGTTCCTCTTTGGATGTAGTGTGGCTATGTCTCCGCACAGTGTTTCACGTTTTGACATTTCGAAAAGGCTTTAGTATAGTTTTGTCAGTAAGGATGCTTGCTGTGATGCGGAACTAGTTTTAACCTGCACAGATCTCAACGTCTACTTTCATATTTTTATTGGTATCTATGTATATATCCAGTGCATTTCTTGCCACACAATATTCGATTTCACGATGTTCCTGATACCTTTGGGGATTTCTTTCTACTCGTGTCCTAGTCAAAGGGAGGTAAGCGTGGAATAAATATTCCAGGAAGCTTTCTCAAGATGGTTCAGCACTACAGAGTATAAATATTTTAGAGGCAAGACCAGCCTGTGAAGGCCATGGAGAAAAATGAGAGCTGGCTGGGGGTGGTGATTCAAGTGGAAAGAAAGGACTGACCAGGGGCTTCTCGGTGGAACTGGATGACAAGGGAGTAAAATCCTGACCATGGCCACCATTTTGGAAATTCCTAGGGTCTCTGGGGATGCTGTTTTTAGTGGTGAGAGAAAAACCAGTTCACAACGATTGAAGAAAGAACAAGGGGGAAGAGAAGAGGGAAGTGCCGACCAGTCCCTGGGAAACCGAGGACAAGAATGGCAGAAGGGAACATCTGTCAGAGGAGGGGTGGTAAGGACACCGAGAGGACCAGGGCTTAGGCGTGGTAGTGGCTGGGAGATGGGTGAGTCGGGCAGACTGAAGGGAGAGGCTGCTGTGTGGGGCGAGGACCAGAAGAAGCCAGAAGGATCCCGTCAGATGAGCTGGCAGTCTGTTTATTAATGCTGCAGGGCAGTTAAGTTAGGACAGATAGGATAGAAACCACCAGCAATAGATAACGTAATTCAGAAGCAGATGCGTGAGGCTCACGTCTCACGGTAGCTACTGTAGAGAGAGAGGCATGTCTGCGACCATCCTCTTTTTCAATTAAAATGAAGATTAACTCTGTCGCCAAATTTAATTGAAGTTTCCCCTCTGCTGTTCAGATAATGGGTTTGGTCTTGGGACTGTTAAATTTGACAGAGAAATTGGCTGCACTGGCATGAGCGGAGCCAGCTGCAAATAGGACAGATTGTCTCAAGAGGTTTCGCTTTCAAAAATAAGTACCCAAATCGCCCTAGCGGCTTAGGGTCTCCCATCATGCTTCACGGCATAGCCTAATTCTCCCCACCCCTGCACAGAGAATTGCCTGCCTGCATCTTTAACTTCTTTGGGACAGTCAGTATCTTTTGATCTTGAATTACTGTTCCCAGTGCTTGGGGTAAAAATAAACTTACGTTGTTTTACTTAGAGAAACTCATTTTATCAGCTGAAGGGAATAAAAAGGAAGCAAAGGTGTCCACCTCTGCAAACACATGTCCTTGCGTCTCTGAGGGTTTTAACTAGTGCTGGGTAGTTATCACTAGAACTTACTCAGGGTGTCATAGAGCAATGCTCACTGTTACCTGTGGACAAACAGAAGCAGGAGGATGATCTGTGCAGCAGACAGTCCATACACCAACACATCATCAGGACAATTCATACCCTCCCAAGTTCCTGGCTGACCCCTACACACTGGGGCAGTTACTTGGGGTGAAAGGTTATTTTATTCAGCATGTATTTCCAAGGTCAAGTCAGATCTGCCATATGTAAGATCTGAAGAGAAAAGTATGATAGTCAGGAAATATGCCCTGCTTTTCTTTGGTGCAGGTTGAACAGCGCTTCTGCTGTTGCCAGGAGCTGACAGCTCTTGGCCAAATGCTTCAGTGGATTTGCAACGACTGGGTCTCCAGCCCTCTACTCTGCAAGACACTGTCTTCGGGGTAATGGACCACCACACTACTCAGCACCTTCCTCTGCCTCGTGAAGAAGGGGGAACCTAATCTGAAATCAGTTTTGAAATTTTGGCCAACTCATATATACCGTGTGATGTGAATTCACGTAATGTGAGTTTTCCATGCAAATAGAATTCAAAGCCTTCAGCTAATGGTGCACAAAACATGCTCTTATGAGCAAAACTTCAGTTTCAAGACTTGCAAAGTCTACAGTTGGTTGAAGTGTTATCGTGGTTATTTTAATAGTCAACCCACCATGCCGTTAGGTTTCTCTAAGTTAACCATTAAAACGACTGTCTTGGGGGTGGGCGTGGCTCAGTTCTCAACAACCATACATTGCTCACAACTGCCTATAACTCCAGTTCCAGGGACTCCAATATCCTTGTCTGGCCTCCACAGGTACACCACACATCGTACACAGACATACATGTAGGCAAACATACCTACACAAAAAGTAAAAATGAACAAATCTTTATTAAAAATAAAAATATCTTCCTAGTGATTTTTTTTATGTTTTTGTTTGTTTGTTTTTCGTTTTTAGAGATAGGGGTTCATAGTGTAACCCTGGCTGTCCTGACTGACTTTGTAGACCAGGCTGGCCTCGAACTCACAGAGATCTTGCCTGCCTTTGCCTCCCGAGTGCTGGGAATAAAGGTGTGTGATACCACTGCTGGGCAGGCTTTTTGCGTTTTAAGAGAGAAGGATATTTGCTTTTTATGATGCACTCATACACTATTTTCTATAATAGAGCTGTCTGGTTATCTGTAGAACATTTGAGGAAGTTCACGTTAAAACCTTAGTATCAGGAGAGTGTGCATTATCCCAAGAAAACGTGTGCAATTTGGTTTTAGCTCCTGGACATTATACAGGAGGGCATCCTTCCATCTTAACATAATCCCAATAGTAGTGACACTAAAAGAAATTTCCCTGAGAGAGTGACGGCCACTCCCATAGGCCCCCAAGAGAGTGACACACGCGTTCTACACCACGCATCTTGTCAGGACTGTGAAGTAGACAGTGGTAACTGGAGCTTAGAAAGGATAAGAGGCATCCAGGTTTTCAAGGAGCCTGGGGTCCCCAGTCCTGTGCCCTAACAAGTCCCTCCAACTACCGTCATAACCAAGGACACTAGGATCTTCCGCCAGGCAGATGATATGAGCCCATACCCTGCTGGGTTTGACGTACTGATGGGTGTGACTCCAAAGACAGTATAATCTCAGTCTTCCCTGAAATCTAACCTGTGTGGGTCCCAGTTGGACTTTGGCAGACCCACTGAAAGTCAGAAGTGGGAAGTAATTTATTGAACGTGCTCCTTGAATCCCTCAGATAAACTTGCCTTTGAGCCACAGGCCTCCGGCAGACTCCCCGCTGTCTGAGATCTGGCCTGTTTGGGCCACCATTCTTCTTAGGAGTTACAGATGTGCTCGGTGTAAAAAAGGCCTCGAAGCGACAAGGTAGCCAGAACACACCGAAGCGGTCTGAAACGGGAGTGGGCGTCTGTGGGTTCGCTCTGCCCCTTTTAGGAAGATGTGGACACAAAGAGCCTCAGAGGTGTTGTTTTCTTAAGGGGTGTGGAGGAGATGCGGACTCCATAACATAGCAAATAAGGTGCAGAACTGGGGCCCTCTCCTTTCCCCCTGCAGAAGTCTTCTGACTGGAGAAAAATCCCCAGAGGGGCTGGAGAGCCCTGCCCTTTGATTCAAGGAGAGAGCCAACTTCAGGGAACTGCAGTGACTACTTAGCAGGTAGGAGTGCCCTCCCCCTCCCCCTCCCCCCTACTGTTAGTGGAAGAAATAGCAGTAGGGTAGTTGAGCAGCTAGCTCCATCACGAGAACAAGCCGTTAGATACGGAGGTTTAGAGAATGGCTGATCTTTAGAAGCAAAGCACTGTATGATTTAAATTTAGCAAAACAACAGCAGGAGAAGACGGGTTGTGCCCTGGCTGTGTTTCAGTTGTTTCTGAAGAGTTCAAGCATCACCTGTGAGAACAGACTACCGGGTCGAGCCACGTGGTCGTCCCCAAACACTCACGTCCAGTTTGTTGCAATCTCTCAACTTACCTCCAGCGTTATGTGGTGTGGAAACCAGTCACCCCTCAGGGTCCTCGGGAGATCGGCCCCAGGAGCCTCGTCATCGGCAAACGCCAACTACCGCAGATGCTCAGCCCAGTCCCTGTGGAAATGACGTAGTTTTGATGTGCACTGTCTAACACATGCTTTTTTATTTTTTGTTTGAAGACGGGTTCTCACTGTTGGCTTTGACCTCTCTCTTTTAAGAAGATTTTCTTTTTCCTTTGACATTTTACACACGTGATACAATTTGTGCACAATACAACGAAGATACAATGTATCTTAATCATACCTGTCCCAACTTCGTACTTCTCCCAGGACCCTCAATACTTACCACTAATTCCCCAGACCCCAACACACCCCTCATCCCCAGACCCCAACACACCCCTCATTCCCAGACCCCAACACACTCCTCATCCCCAGACCTCAACACACCCTTCATTCCCAGACCCCAACACATCCCTCATCCCCAGACCCCAACACACCCCTCATCCCCAGACCCCAACACACCCCTCATCCCCAGACCCCCAACACACCCCTCATCCCATCTCATGTCCCCTTTGTCTTTTTAATAACCCACTAAGTCTAATTAGTCCTCCTTCCCTCCCTTCCCCCCACCCTCCTTACCTCCTTCCCTTCTTCCCTCCTTTCTCTCTCTTTTAGACAGTGGTGTAATGTTCTTTCACCCCGGTCTGCTCTTATAACCCCTGACACTGATAAATCCATACTGATGCAAAAATGATATTTGCAATGTTTAAATGTCAAGTAGATTCTCTGCCCAAAGCCATTGTCCAGGCGCACAGGGACAGAGTTGCTCATGTCGCTCCCTGACAGCGAATTCTGTGTGTCATGGCTTCAGGGAAGTCAGACAAATGACAAGAGGGTAGGACCCTGACCGGGACGGGTGCAGGCCAAATGCTGTGTGTGAAATTGTGTGAAATAGCAGGTAACAGACGAGAGAAAGAAGGAGGGGGGTGTGCTCAAAACTGTAATTTTGAAAGTGATATTTAATCCACTGACTGTTGTGTTTGGCAATAACTTACTTACACTGCCAGCGGGGCCTGTTTGCAGAATGCTGTTTCCTTCCTGTGTGTGCGAGTGTGTAAGCAGGAATCACTGTGCACGTGAGTTCCCTGCCACCTGCAGTAAGAAGAAGTTATGTTGAGGTGTGGGAAGCTTCGGAGTGTGGCTGGCCTGGCCACACCCACCTCCAGCAGCAGAACCCTCTTTTGAGGGAGAGAGAGACAGGAATCGCACTGTGGGGTGGACTCCTGACATGTGACAGCATTTGCTTTGGGTTGACGCTGGGTCTTACATATTGATGCATTCCCAATTGTGGAACTTGCGTAGAATAAGTATTTATGTTGCTGTAGTACAGAGCCACCGACAGCTACCATGGAAACCATGGCCCCAGCTCCACGTCATGTATGCTTGTCTTAGGGTTTTATTGCTGTGAAGAGACACCATGACCAAAGCAACTTTTATAAAGGAAAGCATTTGATTAGGGCTGGCTCACAGTCCATTGTCATCATGGCAAGAAGCATGGCGGCGTGCATGCAGATATGTGGTAGGTAGCTGAGAGTTCTACATCTGGAGTGGCAGGCAGCAGGAAGAGAGAGTGACACTGAGTTTCTGAAACCTCAAAGCCCACCCCCAGTGACACACTTCCTCCAATGAGGCCACACCTCCTCATAGTGCCACTCCCTGTGAGCCAGTGGGGGCCGCTTTCATCCAAACCACCACAATGGCTTTAAGCAATAGATATCAAGAAACACTAGCTTGTATGTTTGGTGTCTCAGTGTGGGTCATGGCTGAAATAAAAGCTTCTAGGATAAAAAGAGCTCACCAGGTCAACGGTGGAGCTGACTGGCAGTGCGGAAAGTGTGCTTAGGGGCACACACGTCCCAGTGTTCTGTGGCTTTGCACCGTGGAACGCTGTGGAAGGAAGAATGACTGGGGCTTTGCAGGCTTGGGGGTGGGGGCACGGAACTGGCATTGGGGGGATGGCTCAGATAGCACAGAGGGGATCACCGACTGTGCTTCTCTCCAGATCCTGGTGGCGGAACCAGAACCGTGTGCTGCCCAGCACCCCCCTCCACCCCCCATCTGTCGGTCACCCCACCGCTGTCCCAGGGATGTCTGTGGGGCCTGAGCGCCACCAGTTTCCACATCACGGACATTAACGTTTGCATGGTATCTGACTTCACAAAGGACTGCAGGAAACGTTGCTGTAACCTGTGCAGACGCAGGAAGCGCTTTCCAATTCAGTTAGAGAATGTACCCTTTTGTGTGCGGTGAGGCTCGCCTGCAATAGGAACACAACGTTCTCTTTACGTTAGATGCATATACAGTTTCACACTGTGCAGTCCCCAGACGAGAGAGGGAAACTGCAAGTGTGCACTGAGGATCTGTGATGGCACCTGTCAAACCAGTGCTCAAGAGACCGTGGCAAGAAGTCGGCCGCGAGGTCAAGGCCAGACGGGTGGGGGTGGGGCTTGCATCGGCCTTGGGCATGGGTCATCTTTGTGACTGGAGAATATTGGAGAAGTAGGGGAGCTGTGGGATACGGTAAATATATGTGAAGTTTTTCTAGGACATTTGTTTGCACTGGCCAAATACAAAAAATGCAAATACACACATTATATACATACAAGATTCATATGTGTGTGCATATATATGTATATATTATATTCTTACGTAAATGAAACTTTTTTTTCCCAAAGCAGAGTTTCTCTGTTGTACCGCTGGCTGTCCTGGAACTCACTCTGTAGACCAGGCTGGCCTGGAACTCACAGAGATCCACCTGCCTCTGCCTCCCGAGTGCTGGGATTAAAGGCGTGCACCACCGCCTACCCCAGTGATAGCACTGCCCACACTGGGCTGGGCCCTCGTCATTTGACGATTAGGAAAATGTCCCCGCGCACATGTCCACAGGCCATGGTGGAGGCAGTCTCTCATTTGCGGTTCCCTCTTCCCAGATGTGTCAGATTGACGTCCAAGATCCTCTCTCATAATTTCCAAAGCACGTTTTGAGTTAGAATTACCTTCCAGAGCAAAAAATAGACAGAAACACAAACAGAGATAAGTAATCCCACAATGCCATGCGAGCAGTCAGCCAGGCTTCCTGGTGGAAGCGGAGGCGTGATGATCGGGGCGCCCGGCTGCAGCCCCTTGTCACCGCTGACTCTGTTTACAGCTGGGCCTTGTGGCGGTCAGATCACACGGCCCGGTTCGCCAGTGCCTCCTGGCAAATAGGTGATTAGCAAGCTGCTCCTACACACCAGCGTAGTGAATAAACCTTATTTTATTTTTACATGAAAGGAATAGAAAACATGTGCCTTTCGACTCTGCATCTTTCAAGTCCCAAAACACATACTAAATTGTCTTTAAGCTTTCTTTTTTTTTTTATTTGTGTGCATGTGTGTGTGCGTGTCTGTCTGTCTGTCTGTGTGTGCACGCACAGCCGTAAGAGGGCACTGCCGGTGGAGGCCAGAGCAAGGCGTGAGGTCCCCTGGAGCTGGAGTCACTGGCCGTTGTGAGCTGCTGAATGTGGGTGCTGGATGTGAATGATGGGGTCAGTTCTCTAGAAGAGCAACCAGTGCTCTTAACTTCTGAGCCAGCCCTCTAGCCAGAGCATCCATCCATCCATCCATCCATCCATCTTTCCCTCTCTCTTTTTTCTGTATTACTAGCAGTTGAACCAAGGGCCTTGAGCCTGTTACACAAGCACTCTGCCACTGATCCATGCCCCAGCTCTTAAATGATAAACTTGAAAAATAAAAGTAAATCTCTTAGTTGTTAGCATGCGGTTTCCCCAGGACTGCTTATAGCGCCGGCTTCTCTCTTCGCATAACTTGTAAATATGTATGATGTACACGTAGAATTTGTCTCTGTGCCTGGCTGCCATGATTGGCATGACGTCATCCATCCGTGCTGTCCTGAGGATGGGCTTATCCTCTTTCTTCCGGCCGACTAGGATTCCCTCGGGTAGGGACGGCCCGTCTCGCTGATGGTCGTGAGGGTAGTTCTTGTCTTGCCGCCGCCAACATCAACTCTGAACGAGGGCAAGCAGGCGTTCCTCATCATATTGAGTCCACCTCTTCGCTATGTGGTCTCAGCAGCAGAATGGATGGCTTGTGTGGGTTTTTGTTTGTTTGTTTTGGCCCTTGATTTTTTTGAGCGGCTACCCTACTGTTTTCCTTAAGGTCTCTAATAATTCACATCTTCGCTCGCCCTTCACAAGGGCCATCTCTCCTCTTTGTCTACCCATGCTTGACTTTTATCTTTTTGACAAAATGCATTATAGCATAGATGAGGGGAGATTCTGTTTTGAATTTTAATTTACATTTTCTCGAATGTCAGGTTCTCCTGACATTCGTGTTGAGTAGAGCGGTGTAGGTTAGGGTGAATGTGAGCGTCTGGCCGGGTGGTACACACCTGTCATCCCGTCACTGTGGAAACTGGAGGGCTCAAGGGTAAGCTAGCAAGACCCTGCTTCAGAAAAACAGCAACAACGAAAGGCATTGTGGTAAAAATGGAGTTGGAGAGGTGGCTTGGCCGTGAAGACCACGTACTGTTGTAGCAGAGGACTCCGGTTTGGTTAAGAGCACCTTAACAGGCGTCTCACAACTGCCCGCTATTCCACTTCCAGGGCGTCCAGCACCCTCTTCTGGCCTCTGTAGGTACTGCACCCCGTGTGTACAAACTCATACATACTCAAAATTAAAAAAATAATCTGAAGAAAGGTTTAAGTCAGACAAGCAGAGGAATACTTTTTAACTTATTTAAAAACCTGCACACAGCCCCTTGTTCTATAAAGGGAAAAGTGAATGAGAAATTATAACAATAATGTTATTTCGCTTACAGTGTTGAAAGCCCAGATGATTACCTTCATATACGTTGTTTGTTTTGTTACAGGAGAAGCCATTGACGAAATCCCTACAGCGTGGAGAAGACCCCCAGTTTGACCAAGTATGTGGCGTGCTGCTGCACATGTGATGTGTTTTCTATTTATTTCAAAATGCACAAAGCAGGGGTGGGGGTGTGATTCCGTGGTGGACTGCTTGCCTAGTGTGGACTGCTTGCCTAGTGTGGACGGGAGGCAGGGAGGCGGGGAGGCGGGGAGCACAGACACAGACAGGGAGGCGGGGAGGCTCACTGCTCTGCTGAGGAACCCCAAAGCCATAGGCCTGCGGCTTTAAGATTTGCCTTCGGGGCTGGAGAGATGGCTCACAGGTTAAGAGGACCCATGTTTTGTTCTCAGCACCCACATGGCAGCTCACAACTAATTCCAGGGGACCCAACAATGCTTTCTTGCCTCAGCGGGCACCCAGGCACATACTGACACACGTGTGTGCATGGTGGTAGGCACACAGGCAGAGCTACAGAAAAGCACACATGGGCAGCCTGGCCAAGGCTGTGGCCTCTGCCCTCAAGGCCGTGTTCATACAGAACTCACACAGAAGTGGCGTCTTCCAGAAAATGGTTATAGAGCACGTTACATCACTGTGGACTTGGACCCCCAGACATCTGATGTCCGCCATTTTGTGCTTGCTCAAAGCCACGCCCCACACACTGTGTCCAGGGTCAGCCATGTTCTAGCTAGCTCACACTGGACATCCATGTCAGCTTTTGTCACTCATCATGATTGGCACCACTTATTAAAGAGTAACACACCAGAGCAGGACCATGGCACCGGAGAACGTGCGGTGAGCTGTGGGCTAGCTATTTTACCCTCAAACTCTTTTCTCCTTTTATCAGATTTAACACGCATCTTTTTTCTGTCTTTAAAGATGTGGCTTTTTTAAAAGAATGTATTTGTTTGTGTATGTATGTGTGCCTGAGTATATACGTGGGTGCCCTGTGTGTGTGCAGGAGCCAGGGATTCCAGAAGAGAACGTGGAAGTTGCACATGGTTGTGAGCCACAGACTGGAGATGCCGAGAGCCAAGCTCGGGTCCTCTGGAAGGCAGTGAGTGCTGCTAACTGCCGGGCCACCTCTCCAGCCCCTACACCCTTTTTAATTTGATTTTTTGACTCTCCAGTCAAATAGCAGCTGATGTGACAAACATGGACCTGGGTGAGGGGTGTGCTGATGCGAACCTTCTTGTTTAGTTACGCTTAAAATGGTGGTTTTGTGCACTGTTGGGAAAAGGGCTGCGTAGGCCTTGGCATTTGTATTATTTGCAAGTGTTGGCTTTATGTAAACGATGTTTGATTCTTCATGATCTGCACGTGCTATCAGTAGAACACCTGAGGAGCTTAGGTATCAATGAAAACCCCTGAAATGAGACACTCAGGAGTCCACTGTCCAGTACGGTGCTTGCCACGATAGTGGTTCCCTCTGCTGAGGTCTGGCAGGGTTTGCATCTACAAAAATGCCTCTGTGTCTGCCTTGCTGGGCCACCACAGTAGATGTACTGCTACGAATGGCTCACCAACATGGTAGGCAGAAAGTAAAGAAGGGCAGGACAGCACGCCAGCTAATCCAACGTGCAGACAAGGAAGAAAAGAAAGAAACTCCAGACCTCACAGATTCCGATAAAGTACTCTCAGAGCAGTTCCCAGAGGACAGAGGTCATATATATGCAAAGGTAATGATAATAATAATAATGAGTAGAAGTTTCCAGAAGGAAGAAGGGAGTGAGGAAGGAAATGAGCCTCTATGAAGAGAGAAGGCTGTGCAACGTAAGTGAGAAAGAAAGAAGGCTCAAAAGTGAGAGTCGCAGAGAGAGGCCTCTGAAGAAGGAGAGCTATGTGCAGACAGCTCTGACAACACTGACACGTCCTCTGGTGAAGCACAAGGAGGGCCTTGGCGGAGTCCATCAAAGCATCGGAAAGCAAAGTGCTGGCCACTCTTCCTAGTCATGGAGCCAATGCCTCCTCTCGCCACTAGTGGTGACTGGGCACAGGAAACAGAAACCAGACCATACAGTTCTACAGACTGAGTTTTCTAATAGTGTGTGTGTGTGTGTGCTTGTGTGTGCGTATGTGTGCGTGCATGTGTGTGTCTGTGCGTCTGTGTGTGCTTGTGTGTGTGTATGCGCGCATGCGTGTGTGTGCATGCATGTGCGTGTGTGTATGTGTGTGTGCATGTGTGTGCGTGTGCATGTGTGTGTGTGTGTGTGTGTGTGTGTGTAAAGTTCAGAGTGTTGCGTTTGGGATCTATGGAGAAGGTAGTATGTTTCCCCATAGTGGTGGCAGAATAGAATACCAGACTGCCAGAATATTTCAGCCAGAGATTCTTCCCACCGGCCCAGGACCCTCTGCTGTGGAATCCAGGGCTTGGAGCCCAGCTGAGAAGCTGCTGATTTAAACTTAACAATTGTTGGTTTTTTTTTGTTGTTGTTGTTTCTGAGACAGGGTTTCTCTGTTGTAACTCTGGTTGTCCTGGAACTCACTCTGTAAATCAGGCTGGCCTTGAACTCACAGAGATCTGCCTGTCTCTGCCTCCCAAGTGCTGGGAGTTATGCACCACCACTGCCTGGCAAACTGAATAGGGTCTTTTGTTTTGTTTTTATTTTTCTGAAAACCTGACTACAAGTGGTCCAGGTACTGGTGGGGTGGTCCTGACAAGACACATCTATATGGTGATGAGAACTCCACCCCACGAGGGAACCCTTCTGACAGACAAGGTTCACCTGAGATGATGCTGAGACAAACACTTGCTAAAAGAATCAGGACTAATGGCTGCTGCTTTCCGAAGAAGTCTTTGAAATGTTCTCCCTCAAACATGAACGGAGCAGTTTTGTTTTGCTGTTTCCTGAAAACCAGACTCTATCTTAAAATCCAGAAAGTGTTTCCTCAGGGTCAGCACACAGAAGCTGTCTTCCAGAGGCGGCCAAGGTTGTACTTTGTGCTGGCAGCTGAACTTGGTGCTGTAGGAGCCACCCTAGTGGTCCTGGTTCTAAGACATGAAGGGGTGATGGAGAGCAGCTGAGGCTTGGCACCATGAAAAGAGGCCAGGAGAGCCCATTGGTAAATGTGCAGCCTCAGTGGCAGTTGAAGGCCCAGATTGAAGGGGTCATGTAAAGAAGTTGAGACTTGGCACTATGAAGAGAGCCCAGGAGAGGCCATTGGCGAAGGTGCAGCCCAGTTGCAGCAGAAGACCCCAGCATTATGAAGATGCCAGTATCGTGGGATGACTAACAAGAACAGCAGCAGTGGTGGAAGGGAGCCAGCCACAACCTAGAGGACAAGCCTTGTGTGCTGAAGAGATCAGAGCCAGAGAAGTGACCCAAGCCCTCTGGAGGAGCCAGAAGACTGTGTACAGTAGTGGATGTGTATGCAGATGTTGATTTGCCCAGATGTAGATGTTGCTTCAGGGCAGAGGACAGTTTATTCTTTTACTAATTAAAACATTGGTTCTTAACCCAGAGCCCTGGAACCCTAGAATATTTCAGCCTCTTTACAATCTAGTCTCAGTCCTTGAACTAGAAGACTTCAGCCTTTGTACAATCTAGAACAGTTAGACTGCTAGCCGGGACCTAGAAAGCTTCAGCCTTAGCCTTCCAAGATCTACTGCTGCCTGAGCCACTCTGACTAGCTCCTTCTGCACTCTGACTCTTCCCATTCAACTGACTCTTCAGCCTGCTTCTCAACTGACGTCTTACTGACCCTTCTGCCTGCTTCTGAACTGACTGTCTCTCCTATGTAACTCTCTTTAACTGAGCTGAGAGCCCGCTTTTTCTCGTGAGAGTTGGGCGTGTTCTTACTCTGCTAACTCTTCCTCTGATTAGTCACTTTAGTCACGAGTCACTGTGACTCATCTCAGACATCACTTCCTGTACGACACTGACTCCTTCTGAGTTCTGCTTAGTTAGGTTAAAAATGGTTGTTTCGTGCACTGTTGGGAAAGGGGCTACCTAGGCCTTGGCATTTGTATTGTCTGCAGGTGTTGGCTTTATGTAAAAGAATTCCTCACGGTCTGCACGTGCTATCAGTAGAACACCTGAGGAGCTTAGGTGTCAATAAAACCCCTGAGATGAGACGCTCAGAGTTCCACTGTCCAGGATGGCGCTTGCCATGATGGGGGTTCCCTCTGCTGAGGTCTGGCAGGGTTTGCACCTATGAGTATGTCTCCTTTATCTTCCTTGCTGAGCGACACAGAGAAATGCCAGCCTTCAGAGACGCCCCTTACCTGGGGGAGATCACCACACTCTCCTTGTGGAGGGTAGAGTCGGATGGGCACTAGACAGGTGTGCAGAGGAGACAGCTGCTGAGCAATCGCTTAGTATTCTTCACGTACCTTCCAGCTGTGTACAGACGCTTTCTCTGACCTTAGCTTTTAGACGTTTGCCTGTGGGCTGTCTAATAATGGACAAACAAAATTGAAATGCAGACAGAGTGACCCTTACATAAAATACTTAAAACCAGAGAGAGTTTGGACTTCTGATTTTTACATGCGCAGAGAGGAATGGGACCCAAGTCTAAGTGTGAGATTTGCAAATGTCGCATACACATTCTACCCATTGCCTCAAGGTAATTTTATGCAAAAAAAACTCAAATAATGTTATGTGTTGGTGATTCAGATTTGTATTTGTACAATTTTCCACTTGAGGTGTCAACGCTGGCACTGTAAACTTTTCGTATTTGGAAGCTTTTTGAGTGTTTAATTTATAATCCAGATAGTGCGTGCTCCCTGCTACTCACTAGCTGGACCACCCCTCCCGTGCGGTGTCTTGAAGCAGCCTCCACTGGGGAATGGAAGTCATTTTCTCTTTATCTCTCATTGCTCCCCAAAGGAGCACTGGCTGGAGCATCAGTTGAGAGACCAAACATCAGAACTAGACCCTAACTGTCACAGGTAAAATGTAGCACTGCGTTTTGGCCATTGCGTAAGGACGCATGAAGGAGATGAGAGGAAGTGCTGGAAGCTTCCAGGGCAGGGCAGCACCACAGCACCCTGGAGAGGAAAGCCATTCAGGGAGAGTCTTGATAAATAGTAAATAGTGCTCTCTGCTCTGGAGACTTTGGCAGAAACGACCACGAAAATGGCCACCGTTTAGTTTCTGGGTTTTGTCCTGCTGATATGTCAGATAAGGAGCTTCCCTAGTGTGGCTAGAATAGATACCAGATTTCAAGGACTCAGGAGAGAGCCGATAGAGGAGCAGGGAGGGGCGTCATCTCTGATGCATGAGAGATTGGGAACCCTAAAGAAAGGACAAAGACGTGGGGGCAGGGAAAACAAGAGAGCGGTTTCAGACGAGGCCCAAGCAGCTCTTGAAGACCCACTTACTCTGAGTGAAGGCCCGGCCAATGGTTGTGTTCATTTTTCATTTGCTGTCATGGAGGTAACCGAGACAGGACACCATGGTAACAGGCTTCATCTGAGTGACAGATTCTGGATCCAGATGGTTCTGGGTATGATCCTCGGTGCCACTTCTTGTTGGCTAAAGAGTGAGTCGTAGCCCAAAGCAAACCTGGGGATCAGGTGTTCGCTGCCTCCCTTACGAGTCTAATGATGGACAGGCAAGCGTCGCTAGCCCCCTCTGTATCAAGCAACAGGAAACTGGCAGGCGGTAGACACTGTGCGGAAGTGCGGGAACGTAAGCTAAGCCCCCAGAAATTCTCAGAGGCCCTGCGAGTCAAAGCTAAGGCTCCCCCACTGCGGTTGCCTTTGAAATACATTTGTCTAACTCTGGTGGATACAATTCCATCGTCAGCTCTGGTCACTCAGCCACAGAGTCATTTAAGTTTTAGTCATCACGTAAGGCAACAGGCTTTCTAACGGCATCTTCGTGCGTGCACGCTTTTGGTTGATCCCCCCTGCTGTCTCCCTGGCCCCCATTACCCCTCACACTCTCCACCCACTGCTCCCCCTTCCCTGTCATTCTCTCCTCACCCCTCCCCTTCCCCCACCTGTGGACCCCTCTGTAGTCTCCCAGATCCTGCCCCCACTCACTTCCACATAAATGCACGTGTATAAGAGTGTAGAGCTGCATGTGAGAGAGCAGGAGCAGTGTTGGCCCTGCAAAGCCGAGTGGCCCCGGCCAATCCAACGCCGTCCAGTGCCATCCATCGCTCCGCAAGGTTTTTCTTCACGGCTGAATGAAATCCCATCGTCTGCGTGTGCCACACTTGCAGCCATCCACCGACAGACGGCCAAGCTGCTTTCACCTCCCGCTGGCGTGCCTAGGGCAGCGGTGGGCCTGTACCTCTGAGGAACAGTGCAGAGCCTCTGGGTACAAGCCCACAAGAGGTAGAGCTGGGTCGCACGGAAGTCCTGTTTTCGGTTTTTGTTTTTTTTTTAATTCTTAACTAACGTTGTATGAGGATTGGTTTCATAACAACTTTTTCATTCATGCACATAGTGTACTTTGATCACATTTAGCCACCATCACCCTCTCTTGTCCCTGCCCACTCATGTCAATCCCCTTCCCCTTCCCAGCTAGCTCCTTCTACATTCATGTCTCCTTCTCTCTCTCTCTGTGTGTGTGTGTGTGTGTGTGTGTGTGTGTGTGTACATACCCTCGAGAGGGGAGGGTGGAACACAAGGAGGAAGAAGAGGAAGGGGAGGAAGATGGGGGAAAGGAGGAGGAGGAGACTTGGGGCTTTCAGTAGGGTCGTTTACGGAAGTGCGCTGTGTTGGAGTGGAGTATTTGCAGGAGCATGGGATCCTTTCAGGGGTTACAGCACTGAAGAAAGGGGTTTCTTCCTCTGCCTCAGGGATCACCTCCCGTCCACAGCAGGCCATATTGGTTTTTTTGAGAAGCCTCCACACTCGCTTCCCTGGGGACCCCAGTTTACATTCCCACCACCTGTAAGTGTTCTACACACACACACACACACACACACACACACACACACACACACACACACACGTCCTGACTGCAGGGCAGCGGCGGCTCTGAGTAGTTTCAGTTTGCATTTCTTCAAGACCTTAGGATCTTGGACACTTTAAAAAATTCTTTCAGCTGGGTTGTGGTGGTGCACGCCTTTAATCCCAACACTCAGGAGGCAGAGGCAGGCAGATCTCTGAGTCCGAGGCCAGCCTGGTCTACAGCGTGAGTTCCAGGACGGCCAGAGCGACAACAGGGAAACCCTGTCTTGACTAACACACAAAGTTTTTTTTTTTTCACAATTTCATACACATAAATAATCCATTTGGATTGTAGCCCCTCTTATTCTCTCTTCCCCACCCATTCCCACCAAGCCCTTTCTTCCCAACAAGTCCCCTTCCTGGATTCATATCTGACTGTCTGTCTGTCTTGTGTGACCGTACCCCACTGCGTTTACTTCACGTGGCACGCACGCTTTGCCTGGGGTGTCGTTTACTGCAGCCAGAGCAGGTATACCACTAGGAGTGATACCCTCCTCCAGCAACCTTTAACTGCCTACAGGGCTTTGGGAGGTGCTGGGCTCCACGATCCACTCTCCCACCCACGATAGAATGCAGACAGCATCACCTCAATTGTGGATAACCGCTCCTGCTGTGCGGTGAACACTTTCAAAGTATTTACTGGCCATTTGTTTTTTCTTCTCGTGTGAACAGTCAACCGAGTTCCTTGGCTTACTTACTGACTGGCCGTTTTGAGCTTGGGGTGTTGAACTTTTCCAGTTCTTTATGTAGTTTAGATACTAACCGCTTGTCTGGATAATTGGCATCAGTTGTTCACCCCCTCCACAGTTTCTTTTGCTGTGCAGAAACTGAACGTGTTTTTATGTCTGGACTTCCATTTCAGCATTTGGGAAGGGAAGAGTGAAACCGGCCTTCTGGGCGGCTTATTGTGCGCCCCGTTTTACAGCGTCTCATTTCGTCCTCGTTGAAACCCAGTGAGATTAAGAATTCACGTTCCAGGTTTACAGCTCGGTGCTTCAGAGAAATGCTGCTGGGGGCCACAGAGCTGTAGTGTGAAGCCGAGACTTTCTGACCTGCGCAGTGGCCTCGGGAAATCATGAGAGCATAGCGAAGGAAGGGCTCCGAGGACATTCGGTTGCAAGGGTTTGCCCAGCAGTATTGCTTACGTCCTGTGATTTCCAGATAATTTACTGAAACATTCTTTTTAGATTCTCTTATAGGGGCTATCCACCTTGTGTGCTGTTGGGGCAGCTAAGATTGTTAATATGTGAAAAAATACCGCCTAATATCGCGAAACTTGTGGTGAAATATGTCCGTGTACTGGAGCTGAGACAGCCATCATAGGCATTAGGATTTTCTTTAAAAAGGAAATATGAGGTTGTGGTGTTTCGATTGTTTTCAGTTCAACTACTACATCCATTGTAGTGCTAGAGTGCAGGGAGCATCTATTTGAAATGTGTACGTGGGGCTGGAGAGATGGTTCAGTGGTTAAGAGCACTGGCTGCTCTTGCAGAGGACCTGGGTTCAGTTCCCAGCAATGGTGGCTCACAGTCATCTGTAACTCCAGTACCAGGGGGTCTGATGCCCTCTTCTGTCCTCTGTGGGTACTGCATGCACAGGGTGTACATAGACACATGAAAGCAAACACATAAAATACAAAAACTTACTAAGTCTTTAAAAATGCCTAAGTAAAATTTAATAAGCAGTTAAGAGTAAAAAAAAGCCAGCGTTGGATTTCTACATTATTAGTGTTATTCAGCGTTTCCAAGATTATTCCCTTATAGAATAGTATATGCCATAAAACAAACCAAAGATGTTAAAACAAAACAAAACAAAAATTATTGCTAATCTTCCAGCAAAAAGTACTGAGCTGAGTCTTTCAGCCTGTTACCATCTAAAAGGACTGTCACTAAGCAGCAGTGCCGTATGTGATTGAGGAACGCAAACGGTATATGCGGTTCTTTTACAATCTCAGTGTTTTGCAGGATTAACACAGTAAGTACCCTGAATCCCAATGTTGCTTGGTGCTTGAACTCATTTGAGAAACTGAACCATCACTGGAGTGACTTTAAATTGTCCACCAAGTGGACCACTCATGACAAATCGGTCCTGTTCCTATAAAATATGCAGTGACCTCGTGAAGTAAGTATTCGAACATTTATGTGTGAAGTTTCTCTCTTTGCGTTCGACCAGGGTAATGAAAAGCTTCAGAAAAGCCACCGTCTCCGCCGCCATGTAACGGACAGTCTCTTCCAACCTATTTACATGTGAAAAGCCAAAGTAAATATTAGAACATTTGCAAAGTACATTGAGTACTCTTAGACACACCCCCAAGAAGAAAACACCCTATGAAATGAGCCTATGATCCCACACGCTCCGTCTCCACCTGCTGCCCAGTCTCTGGCCCATCGATGGTGGAAGACAGTGATTCTAAAGGCAACAAGGGCATCTTTGTGCCCAGCCTGACCGTTTCAGCAGCAGTACAGAGCTGGGATTCATGCGGGCATTGGCTCCACTTCCCGTAAAAGGAGGAGTCGAGTAACCAAGCAGCCAGCAAGACCGTCCTCCCTTCCTGGGCTTTGAGGGCCAGGTCTTTACAAATCCCACCCTTCCTCCATGAAAGCCTGGTCCCTGAAGAGCAGTGGCAGATGGAAAAGGCATATCTGTGACACCCCCCCAACCCCTGCCGTGTCCCCCGTCCCCCCCTCACATCTGTCATCCCCTCTGAGATGCTGTCAGCGCCTGTGTTGTGGAAAGTGCCTGCAGATGATCTCATTACTGAGACAGGCTTCGTGGTGACGTTTTTTTAATGAGTAGAGAATTTTTTCTTAATTTTTATAGTTTGGGTTTGCAGAATAGTATGGCCACCCTCTAACGAGAGTGTGGGTGTCTTAGTTTGCTTCTGTGTGGTAAAGACCACAAACAAAGCAACTTGGGGAGAAAAGGTTATTTAGCTTACACATCTGGACATAGTCCATTACTGAAGGAAGCCAAGGCAGGAATCTGGAGGCAGGAGCTGATGCAGAGGCCATGGAGGGGTGCTGCCTACTGGCTTGCTCACCTGCTTTTTTAGACAACCTGGGACCGCCAGCCCAAGGGTGGCTTTGCCCACAGAGGACTGGGCCCTCCTACATCAGTCATTAATCAAGAAAATAGCCCACAAGCTAGGCCACAGGCCAATCTAATGGAGGTCATTTCTCAACTGAAGTTCCGTCTTCCCAAATGACCATTGCGTGTGTTGCTAACGAAATAGTAATAATAATGATTAATACATAAAATTAAAAAAAAAACTAAGCAGAACAGGTTATACCTAAATGGGGCAACTAGAGCGGTGAGCTCCCCCAGAGATGTGAGGGAACCAGGTGTGAGCCTGTTTCCTTTATAGGTTTGTAGCAATAACAGAGACTGTAATATCCCACACAAGATTGGTTTTGATTCCCCCTCCTCTCCCTTTCCCTCCCTCCCTCCCTCCCCCCTCATCTGGTTTTTGAAGCAGGGTTTCTCTGTGTAGCCCTGACTGTCCTGAAACTTGCTTTGTAGGCAGGCATGCTGGCCTCAACTCAGATCATCCACCTGCCTCTGCATCCCAAGTGCTGGGGTTAAAGGCATGCGCCACCATATTCCGCTAAATTTTAAATTTACTTTTAAAGTGTTGTTTATGGTGTGTCACCTTGCATGTGCATATGTGTACCACATGTATGCAGAGTCCACAGAGACTAGAAAAGACTGTCAGATTCCCTGGAACCAGAGTTACAGATAATTGTGAGCAGCCATGTCGGTGCTGGGAACTGAACCCAGGTCCTCTGGAAGGGCAGTCAGTGCTCTTACCCACTGAGGCATCTCTCCAAAATATCTCTCCTTACAATGGAATACTTTAGCAAAATTTAGGAGATCTCTCCCATAACACACCATGGACTTGCTTTTGAAATAGACTGGTTTCAATTTGGAAAGCTGATAGCCAGATTCACAGAATGGTCTAAATACAATATCCTATTTATTTTTTACTTCTGTTAACCCATGATTAACGATAATGTACAGCTCTGTGTGTGTGTGCACGTGCACTCAGCTATTATTATGAGAGAAAGAGATGAAGGTACCGAGCAGCAGAATCTGAAGAAGAAAGCCGTGTTTGCTGTCGAAAGGTTTTTAAAGTGACAATGGGAAACTCTGCTCACAAGACGGCTTCAATTTAAAAGGGAGTTATACCTAGCTTGCTAAGCTGCAGAAGTAGGTTACAGAGGGTTTCACATAACAAAAAAAAACATATATAATTTAATAGGTTTCCTTTTAGTATAGTAAAATAAATTATTTCTACTCATTGGCACCTGGAGCCTAATTGGGGGGCACAGCTCAAAAGATTGCTTATTGGAAGTAAACAGTAATTCTTGTTGTCATGAAGGTTACTTGTTTGGGAGATTGGTCTGTTTATTTCACTTGAAAGTTAATGTGATTGAGTCATACGTGACCTAAGCAGTACAAAGTTATTACGGTAGATGACATGATACAGAACCTTGGTGGTTCCATGAACCTCAGATGCAATGAGCTCCCACCTCTATAATGAAAGGCAGTCAGGGTAATGAACTTTCTCGAGCCATAGAATCATTATTATGTGAGAGAAACACTGTCATGTTAAGAGACTTGGTCTCCCCAGAATATACTGATTTATGGAGAGGAATGGCTGGGCCTGTGTAGGAAGCTCGTGCTGAGTACTGCTTATCTATGCAACAGCCAGTGTCTCAGGAACTGGCCTTGCCAGCAAGCCCTCTGATTGGCTGCGTCTCTCTCCCTGAAGGTCATCAGCTCCATGAGTTCCCTGTCTGAGTACTGCCTGCCTTCCATCCTGCGCACGCTGTTTGACTGGTACAAACGCCAGAACGGCATCGAGGACGAGTCTCACGAGTACAGGCCGAGGACGAGCAATAAGTCCAAAAGGTACTTCCTTCTGGTGTCAGGGTTCTTGTCTCTCATCCCGGTCCCACGCTTGCCCTCTCCCTTCAGTACATACCAAAATAAGAGCTATGTGGTTCCCAGGCCTCTCTGACTCACAGGAGCCCCGACAGATGCTGGGGGGAGGGGTGGCTCTCAGGTCAGCCGTTTGGAATATAATGTCACTGCCAGCTGCCACAAAGCCTTACTTATATATTTGTTGGGACAGGCTGTCTTGGGATCCAGGTCGCCATCTTGCTTGCTCCTTTCCTCTAAAGTCCCCGCTCCCCAAGTCTATACCCAAGATCAGGCCCTTGAAGGCCCGTTGACTCCATCAGACAGGTTAGCCTGTTATCCCAGTAACCGCAGCAGAAGACACTGGCCTGCAGGCAGGCAGGGTCTTGAGGCTGGCTGTCTGCGTGAGGTGAAGTTGAGCTCCTGTCTGTGACTTCCCCTGCCGGCTGGGACTGCGTCTGTGTGCCCCGTGGTCCCTCTTGTCACGTGGGTTGCTGAAGAGGCCATTCAGCAACTGACAACATTCGTATGGGCTCAAGGTAACGCACGACCTCCAGGTATCGGGGAAAACTTTTTTGATTTCATAAGTTTTTGAAATTCATGTACTGCCAGAGGCAAAGAAAGAAAGGAATGGCAGGTGTGAGGGAGACTTAATACAACTGTTTAAAAAGTAAGGTGCTGGACTGGAGGATTGGCTGAGCGTTGAGATTATGTTCTGTCTCGCAGAGGGCCTGAGCTGCGCTCCCAGACCCACGGCAGGCATCTCGTAACCACTAGTCCTGGCCTGCTCTCCGGGGTCAGATTCCTCTTCATCTCCCCGGACCCGGCACTCACACGCACGCACCCACGCACATACACATAATTAACAGGAAGATGACGCTTGAGAGAAATGAGACTGTCTCAAAAGCGGTTCTGTTTCTTCCACCGGAATTGATTATACATTTAAAATATGCTTTGATAGACAGTAACTTGAAATTCACTATTAAAAACTAGATACGCCTCGCTTCTTTCAGATGTTCTAGCCTTTGTTTTTCTTGCTAATCCTCCTATTTTGTTTTATTAATTTTTTTAACTTAGTTTTGTAAAATGCTTGGGTTTCTGAAAGATTCGGTCGGATCTATCACTTCCTTTGAAGAGGTGATGAGTAACTTTTCCATGCTGAGTAAGCTTTAGTTGAAGGAATTTAAAAAGCAAAACAAACAAAAACAAAAACAAAAAAACAGAGCCTCAGTCTGTGGCTGGATTAGCCTGCTCCTCGGGGCAGACCTGCTTTCCCAGCCTCCTGAGCGCTGGGATTCCAGACCTGAATGCAAGAAATGTCTGACGATGCTGTCTACATCCTAGAACACTCTGCTTTAAAGTTTTCAGTGTTCCAGTAGATTTCCAGCACTGGACAGTGCTCACCACTGTGTAATTCCACGGTGTTTTCTGACTTCAACAAGAAACCTATTCCCATTAGCAGCCTTTTGTTAATCTTTTCCTTTGTTTCTTTTTGGGCTTTTATTTTACATATATAAGGATTTGCCTGCATGTATGTATGTGTACCACATGCATGAAATGCCCATGGAGGCCAACTGAGGGCATCAGTTCTCCTGGGACTGGAGTTAAGGTGGTTGTGAGTGACCATGTGGGTGCTGGGAACTGAACCCAGGTCCTCTGCAAGAGCAGCCGGTGCTCTCAACTGTTGAGCCTTCTCTCCAGCCCCTTCAGCAGTCTTTCTTCAAGAATAACTTTTAAATGTATGACAATTAGATGGCAGGATTTCCAGTGTGTATTTGAAAATGGTCTGCACTGAATGCAGGGAATCACCCACCCCCCCATCAGTCACTGTGGCTTATGAACGGGAGACCCCCAGGGTGACTCTCCACAGGGACCCAGCAGCCATTTGTAAGAATTGAACTGAGTGAGTTTGGTCTATTCCTCTGCCCTGTCAGAATTCAGTTACCAAAACTAGATTCTGTGTAGATTGGTTTCTTGATGAATTGAAGATGTGGGAGTTTGTCATTAGTAGTTCTTTTGGTTTTGGTTTTATTTCTGGTCCCTTGCAGGAGACTCCAGTCAGTTTTGAGATCAAATGCACAGTAAACTTTACCTCAGTAGTATTTTAGCTACACTTCAACATTCTCCTAGGGAGAATCTGTCAGCCCTGGGAAAAAGCTAAGAGAACCCAGGTCTCAAGAGCATGGCGTAGCCAGGCTGTGACTAAAGTGGACTTCGGGGAGAGCAGGCGACTGAAAATAGTCGCCTGGGAGGGACTGACACTGGGTCGTGGTTTCTAAGATTAGTGCAATATCAACATTTTCACTGCCAAAAATATTTGTCAGATGCCCTTGGCTCCTGTCAGTTGGACCTCAGCTAGGCAATGAAATTGAATTAAGTATTAGAAAAATATATATCTTTTATCTGAAAGCATAATTTGCCTTATTAAATAAAGTCAAAGGTTTAAAATGTTTGTTTGTTTGTTTGTTTGTTTGTTTTGTCTTGTTTTCCTGCCAGGAATTACCCTCTTTTGAGGTTCTCTGGGCACTTTTAGAAACAATTCTAAGTTTTGTTTATCATCATCATCATCACTGGGTGGGGGTGGGGGTGGGGTAGTGGGCACGCATACATGCTCTTGTGTGGAAGTCAGAGGACACCTTTAAGGAGTCAGCTCCACCATGAGTTCCAGGAAGGAAGCCTGGCTGCCAGGCTCTCACATGAAGCAGGCAGGTCCACACTTTTAAAGGATCCCTGTCATCCGTCTGCCAGGGAACTGCTCTCCGCTGACGATCTCGAGAGCCTTCTTGCTCTTGCTTTCCATATTCCTGTTTCCTTCTTGTGTGGCGCACGCTTGAGTCTCGACTGGGGAATACTCTCTTTGAATACCGCTCTGTAGAATGTCCGTCCCCAGCCGCCGTAGCACTTTCTAGCATCTAGCTCAGGTGGGTCTCCGAGGCCTTCGGGTGGATTTGTCTGCACTCTTTCTTCTGGCCAGCTGCTCATAAATGATCTGCAATGAATGATTTCCCTGGGAAAAGCAAAACCACGGCTTCCTTTCTTAACCCGTCCCCCACAAACCTGACCAAATATGACAACTTTCCCACAATAATAAGAACTTCCATTACACACACACACACACACACACACACACACACACACCTTAAATCCCACCTTGTTTTCCTTCTACCCCTCATGCCTAAAGACAAAAGCATTCCATGCTTAGAATTCCTGTGGCTTTTTCTGAAAATACCTTCCAGAGGACTGCATATCCTGTCATCTTCAACAAGTCTGGGCCATGTATGTGTTTAGGAGATTACGCTAAGCACTGTACATGCCTGACCACCTCAACCCACTATGTACGTAAAGCTGACTCTTCCCTAATCAGAAAATCCAAAAGGTAAAATGCTCAAAAAAATGTTTTTGATGCTGACAGGGAGTCAAAAGTAAACGGCTCCGCAGCCGATCTCGTGTATCAGGTCATGTACAGTGTCGACCCAGGGGCACGCTCAGCACATTCTCACGGTCAGGCTACATTGAACGTGTTCATGAGACATACGTGGATTTCATGTTTAGATCTGGGTCTCATCCCCAAGATTTTATATGTACAGATCCTCCAAAGTCAGGAGACATCTGGAACCCAAAGCACGCTGGTCTCCAGAGTTCTCTTAGGTGGAGAAATGGCTGGCAAGTAGAAGAGGCATAATTTTAAGTCAGGACCTTTCTCCACAGCGGCAGCCACCACTGAGGGTCGAGGATGTCATTCAGTCAGTTCCCAGCGGGCAGGACACTGGGACGGGGATAGTGCGTTTCTGCCCTTGACACTTCTTTTTCTGCTCCCTAAGTTTTGAATCAGCGCAAGTGACTCCACCCCTCCCTTCCCCTCCTTCAGTCTACATTTTAGTCTCTCTTCTGGCATCAGTTCCTTCCTTCTCAAGTGGAGAAGGGACAGCAAGAAAGGACAGAACTCGGTGCTGAATGACCTCCATCCCTGCTGCCTCAGTGGCCTCTCGTCCCTTAGGATCCTAGAGAAATCTTTCCATTCGTTACATTGCTACATTACGTCCCAGAGTCCTTTGAGTGCACGCCTCCGCCGTGGAAGCCCTGTCTCACGTGTGGATTGTGATTTATGAACAGCATTGCATTCCTGGGTTGTAAGGGGACTATAGAAAAGCCACACAATGACCCACAGAGAGCTACTTCAGCTTACGCGGTTGGAAGTTTCGAGGTCGAATATTCTGGCAGCATTTGTCTGTTAAGGCCTAGTAAAAAACAGAAGCAGCTTTTCTGTGTGGGTAACACGTGACCTCACTGTCGCAGAATAGTCCGGTGTGGCCGAGAGCAGTCATCTGATGAAGTATGTCACCCCAAAAGTACCTTCAGTGCCATTTACTGTGACGTTTTAAACTTGCAGTGATGAACAGCAGCGAGACTATTTAATGGAGAGACGGGACCTGGCCATTGATTTCATTTTTTCTTTAGTGTTGATAGAAGTTTTGAAGCAGGTGAGTAATTCACTTACTATCAACGTTTTCTGAGCACTTTGTCAAGCTGCTTCAGTTTTCAAAGTCCGAGTTCATGGTTTGTGAATTTCAAACACTGAGCGAATCCTGTTTATTGATCGCAATAGATCTTATGTAATTGTCGGAACCCCTGGTGTGGATAGGCTGTTCAGTAGTCCCTTCCAAATTCAATATCATCTTTTTTGTCTTTCCAGATCCCCCTTCATCCTGTCATAGACAGCTTAATACACGATATTATTAACTTGGCTTTCAAGCACTTCAAGTACAAAGAAGGGTAAGGTGACTTCTCTCCTTAGCGTATTGACAGAGCTGAGTGCTTAATACTAAGTTAGCTGTTTGGTCTTTTCTGGGCACCGGATCCCTAACTCTTCTAATTCTGTTTCACTCAGGTACCTGGGTCCCAACACTGGCAATATGCACATTGTGGCGGATCTGTACGCAGAGGTCATCGGAGTTCTGGCGCAAGCCAAGTGAGTGAGCGCCGGCGCCCCTGAGGCCACTAGCGTACAGAAGCACGTGGTAGGAACTGCATTGAGTTGGCGTATGTGCTCATCCTGAAACCCAACTGGAGGCTGTTCCAAAGCAGGTCCAGATTAGCTTTTTATCTTGACAGTTGAGCCAGATCCCACTGTAGCCCTGGGTTTCAGATCACTGCTTCCAAGACAACTTATGGCCCTGACCACAGTACTTTTCTCTCTGCTCAAATATTCCAAAGAAGCTTATTCGTCCTTTGAGTTGTATCATCTATCTTCCTGGACCAGATAGTCATAATCTATCATCCGTAAGTGGGAAAATTCCATTCTACAATGTCCCTTTTACTACAGACCTTACTTAATTCAGCTGAGCTAAAAATGTCCCAGACATTGTCATGGAAACAAGTCCGGAATTGGGGGGGTTCTCGGTGCTAAATTTATCTGGCCCCGTGATGCTACTTAGCAGACTAGAACAGAGCCATGTTAGACTGTGAGCAATGATAAACTTATTCCAGAAGTGATGTCACACCCTACTTACCAGTCTCCGTTTTATACAGCCCGGAGGCAAATTGGCCCAGAGCCTGGGTATCTAGATTAGGTAAAAGGAGCTGAGGACAGGATACAAACTCAGGCTAAGAGAACAGCCAACAGCAAGTGATATCTCAATCCTTGTGAAACTCAGTCCTCTGAGAGAGGTTTTTATCTTCGGACTCATAAATTAGCACATCCCTCAACCCTCATCAGAGAAGCTTCTTTTTGCGGTAGATGGCGATTAACATAGAGACCTACAGCTGATCGATGTACAGAGAGTAAGAGAGGTGGCATGCTCAGCTCTAAATGAGACATCTATGTCGCAGTCCTCAGGGGGTGTCAAGGGAGAAGGGGCAGGAGGGAGGGAGGGAAGAAGGAAGGGAGGGAGGGAGGAAGAACGGAGGGAGGGAGGGAGGAAGAAGGAAAGAAATAAAGAGGAGGGGGAACTTCTAGAGAGCAGGACACTGACATCAGAGGGAAGTATCAAGGTCAAAGGCACATAGAACCAGACAAAGTATACATAAGAATTAAATGGCAGGGGCAGAGAGCTGGTCAGAGGTGCAGAGGACTGAGTTCTGTTCCCAGCACCTACATTAATTAGGTGGCTCACAACCACTTCAGTTCCAGGGGATCTGAGGCCCTCTTCTGGCCTCTACAGGTACTGCATGCCATTGTGCCTGAGTCTGAAGTCAACTTTTGTTTGTTTTTGTTTGTTTCGAGGCAGGGTTTCTCTGTTGTAACTCTGGCCGCCCTGGAACTCACTCTGTAGACCAGGCTGGCCTCGAACTCAGAGATCCGCCTGCCTCTGCCTCCCGAGTGCTGGGATTAAAAGTGTGCACCACCAGTGCCCAGCCCTGAAGTAGAGTCACTAAGGAGGAGCAGTGTGTTTTAGAAAGACTTCCATGTAATTGAGTAGTGAATATACTGACATCAGACTGAATAAAAGCTGCAATTACCTGGCAATTGATCCGCATGTACTTAGAAATTATTTTCAAAAGAAGGCATTAATGTGTGTATTTGCTGATTATATCAGACTCTGGAAATCTCAATCTATTTCTTTGCAATTATTCTAGCATAATCCTCTCATGCTGTCATTTGGAACCTTTACTATGCTAAAATGAATTTTTACGTTTCTCTTAGTCTTTCTGAATAATGCATTATACTGGATATTGTCAAATGACCGTCCTTAGCTGTGCAGACTCGGAACCAGTTGAGAAACAGTGTCGTGCCAAGTGCGGTGGCTCGAACTCACAGTCTCAAAAGTTGGGTGACTAGGGTAGAAGGTTCACTGCATGTTGGAGATTAGCCTGGACTACATGTTAAGTTTCAGGCCAGCTTGGGCTGCAGAGTGACACCCTATCTCAAAAGCTGAATGAAGAGAAGGGGCAAGGGGAAGGCAAGAAGCATCCTAACTGAGCGACAGGCCGCATCCACGGATTACGGTGACCCCTAGCAACAGGCCGCATCCACGGATTACAGCGACTCCTAGCAACAGGCCGCATCCACGGATTACAGCAGCCCCTAGCAACAGGCCGCATCCATGGATTACGGCGACCCCTAGCAACAGGCCACATCCACGGATTACAGCAGCCCCTAGCAACAGGCCGCATCCATGGATTACGGCGACCCCTAGCAACAGGCCGCATCCATGGATCATGGCGATCCCTAGCAACAGGCCGTGTCCACAGATTACAGCGACCCCTAGCAACAGGCTGCGTCCACGGATCATGGTGATCCCTAGCAACAGGCTGCGTCCACGGATCACGGTGACCCCTATGCTGGTTTAGCTGTATGATCCTCGAAACCCATATTCCTTTATCTTCATGATGCCCGTGTGTCCCGACTTGTAAGAAGTACCTCAACTTGGAAATACTCTGGCACTTCCATTTTGTTGACAAATTCCTTAATTCCTCACATTAAAAGTTGTTTCTTTTTCCTCTCATCAGTAATGTGCTGATGTTTTCAAAGTCAATCATAAATTTAAAAGATACTCTGGCCAGCCCTCTCTTAAAGTGTTCCCAAATGCGGCCCGTGAGATGCGATCTCTCGGCCAGTGTGTCTTTATTGATAGATGGTGAGGTCTTAAATCAATGTCACACCACGAAGTACCTCTGCGTGCACCAAGGCCACTGCTTTCCTATCTCGTGGGAGAAGTCCTCTGTCCTCAGGAGGGAAGCAGATGCATGGTTGTCTGGCTCCGAGGGCTGAACTTGCACACGCACACGCCGTAAAGTTGAGAGACGTCACTCTAGTTTTGGGTTGTGTGTTCGCTCCTGCTCCTTGTGACCTCAGCATCGGACTCTGTCTGGTCTCTGAGTTTTAGCAGACTCAGTGTTTGACCCTCCAGAGGCACCGACACTTAATCCCTGGCTTCGATATTGAGACATTCAAATATAGTTAAAAGTGAAATTAAGCTAAGAATTGATTTTTCTAAGTACTTGGGTTAAATTTTGGTACATTTGTTTAGCTTGTGATTGCACCAGAGATTCGTAGATTTGAAAACTGGGGTTTCTCTTCACAGTACAATCTCATTCCTCTAGGTACCTTTGTACCACAGGCTTAAAAGCATTTTTTGAGGGGGACGTTTATTGAGCAGTGTTTCTCTGTTGTAACTCTGGCTGCCCTAGAACTCACTCTGTAGACCAGGCTGGCCTCGAACTCACAGAGATCCGCCTGCCTCTGACTCCCGAGTGCTGGGATTAAAGGCGCGCGCCACCACTGCCTGGCTCAAAGGCTTATTACTATATGTGTTTTTCTTTTCCTCCTTTTTTCTAATGTATGTGTTTGTTTTGCCCACGTGTATGTATATGCACCATGTGCATGCAGTGCGCACGGAGCCAGAAAGATGATGTTGAATTCCCTGGAACTGGAGTTACATGCGGTTGTGATTCTCCATGTGGGTCCTGGGAACTGACCCCAGGTCTTCTGTAAGAACAGTCAGTGTTCTTAACCACTGAGTCAATTTTACAGGCCCCTTTATGTGAGTTGTATAGAATTCCCAAAATTGAGTCATTGTTTGATGACTGTATATGCTAAATAGAGCACCAAATGAAGAATTAAAGGAAAGACCATAGACAAACTTGTTTTTCTAAAAATAAATAAATAAATAATAATTCATTACAAAAAAAACAGATTTCAAGTAGAAATAAATTTTCTGGTTACTTTTATTCTAAAATAATATGTTTATGTCATGTGGAACTTTTTACAGTTAATAAAAAGATATATCTATTTTTAAATAAAAAATAAAATTGTAGGCACCGTCTCATTACAACGTTAACATACTGAGTTATTTAAACAACCTTCCCTTCCCTAACTGCCTTTGCCTTAGCCGTGGATCAGGATTAAAAGAATAAGCATCTAACTGTGGACCTTTTCTATTAGAAGTGCCTGTATTCATCGGGAGAACCGAATTGATATTAATCACATTTAGTATTAATAAAATTTCAACTTAAAAAAATGTTCTAACCATCTTCCCTCTGCAAAATGCTTCTCAATGACATCCTCAGAGTGAGCGTGTGTAGCTTCTGCTTAAGCACGTCCATGTCAACAGACTTGCCACTCCCACCAGCTAATGCACTCAGAGTTGTTACTGAGTACCTTCTGTGTGCCCGCTCTAGTGGAGCTTGCATCTAACCAGAGGTGCCAGACAGTAAACACTGGATGAGTGAATTTCTTTCTTTTCGGTGGTAGTGGGATTGAATGTTAGGCAAACATCTACCATAGAGCCTAGGTCTTCAAGCATGCTGGGTGAACACTTTGCCGCTGAGCTATATCCCAGCCCTCATTTTGTTGTTTTGCTTGCTGGCTTTTTGTTTTGAAAGAGCGTCTCTCTAAGTTGCCCAGGCTGGCCTTAAAACTCCCAATCCGGCCTCAGTCTCCTGAGTAGCTGGGAGATTCCAGACCTGTACCACAGGCCAGCAGGCCGTGTTCAGACGTCTCTTCATATTCGTCCACAATGATGGTTTGGGTAGTTGAAGAAAAGTACCTCAGCCTGCCAGGTCAGCTCACTTTCAGGCTGTAGCGTGTGTCAGTACGCTAGAGATGCCGTAACAAAGATAAAGGCTTGAGGGCTTTACTGACAGACATTTCCTCAGAGTTCCATCCCACTAGAGTAGACCTGACTCAAAATGTGTTAAACCTTCCTGTGGCCATTACCACTTGCATTCTACATGTAGCACCAGGCAGTGGTGGCGTACGCCTGTAATCCCAGCACTCGGGAGGCAGAGGCAGGCAGATCTCTGTGAGTTCAAAGCCAGTCTTGTCTACAGAGTGAGTTCCAGGACAGCCAGAGTTACAACAGAGAAACCCTGTCTCTTGAAAAAACAAAAGGAAAGAAAGAAAAGAAAGGCACGTAGAAACATACAAAAAAAAAAAAAAAAACCCACAAAATGTAAAACTTAGTAAGCTGTGACAGAGGGAACCCCATGTGGCCCCTGCTCCTGTGTCTGCTCGCAGAAGTCCCCGGTGCTCGCTTTTTCTGAGTGTTCTGTAGCTTCTACTTTAGGACAACAGTTGATCCAACCTCATCAGATTCTGTTCAGCCTTCAAGATCGCAGTTGCCCTTCCTAAGTTAGAAGATTTACTGTGTTTTCTATCTTTCTAGCCTAAAGATTGATTCTATTATTTATTATTATTATTATTATTATTATTATTATTATTATTATTATTACTATTATTTAAAAGCTTATTATAAAGAACACAAATAAAAAACACCATGTACCAAAATTAACCAGACTCAAAGCCTATACAACTACCATCCAGTTAGAATCGCCACTGTGGAGCTGTAGAGCTTCACATTGGACTTTACACTTTCAAATATGTCTCTACGCACTTAACTACCACCCAAACCTGAGAAATCTATGACAGAGTTAGAACTAGAAGAGCAACCGGATTTAGGGTTTTCTGTTTGTTTGAGACAAGTTCTGTCTGTATAGCCCTGGAACTTGCTATGTAGACTAGGCTGGCCTTGAACCCATGGATGTCAACTCCCTCTGCTTCCCAAGTATTGGAATTCAAATCGCACACCACCACATCTGGCCCAAACAATTAGCTTCTGTTATCCTTGGTTCTTTTTAAAAACCCCAAATGATGTTACAGGTGCAATTGGCATTTGTCTGCTTTTCAACAATACAGATGAGTCGGGGAAAGGGACTGTGTCTTTTGTGCTCAAGCCCTAGGCACCCGTATATGTCATAGGCGGCTCTTTCCTATTGTCTCTCCTGTGTCGGCGGCACCAGGAACCGGATCTTTGTGGGCTGAGATAGTAGTCGGTTCTTCCAAACAGTCTCGCCGTATAGCCCAGGTTAGACTCAAACTCATCCTCTTTTTTGCCTCTGCCTTGAGTGCAGGAGTCACAGGCATGCACCAACCTTCACGTTTTTATCCCAGTTTTAATTTTAATTTTCCCATTACTAGACTTTTCCCTTGACTTAAAAATATTTTTTCCATTATCATTAACCTAAAATTATACAAGAACAACAGAAAACTTTGGCAGTGGAAATTGGGGTATTTTAAGCGTTATTTGGGTTACAGATCCAAAAATTATTTGTGGTCACTGTCAGAAATAGCTGCTCCCATAAGCTGGTCTCAGAAGCTTGCTGTTGGACACTTTGGGCCAGAGGGACCTGCGAGTATTTGAGAAAATGGAGGGGTTTTCGTTTGTCTGTTTGCTCAAGGGCTAAGCCATCCTGAGAGGGTCTGAACAGGAATGCGGCTCAGTCTGAGAGCGATGTGGAGCGTCTGATTGAACAAGGGGTGGGAAGAGCCAGTTGGAACCTGCCAAATGCTTAGGAGCCGGTGGCCGCAGCACTTAACCCGATTGAAGGAGCCCATCACTGCGCCCAGTCACCCTTCGACGCTGGAGACTCTCGTGATAGTGACTTTCTGACCTGTTATTTAACAAGTCTTTTATGTTTTCTTAGGTTCCCTGCTGTCAAGAAGAAATTTTTGGCAGAGCTGAAAGAGCTCCGGCACAAAGAGCAGAGTCCTTACGTGGTGCAGAGCATCATCAGCTTGATAATGGGGATGAAGTTTTTTCGGATAAAGATGTACCCGGTGGAGGACTTTGAGGCATCCCTCCAGTTCATGCAGGTAATGTCCCTGCGTGAGAGCTGCAGACAGCTACTCACCTCAGGAAGTTCCTTCCAGCGAAACACTGCAGCTGGAACGTGAAAAACCCACACAGGCAGCAACCCAACCCTGGAAGGGTCAGCATACAGTATCCAAACTCTTCAATGCTTTGGCGGGATACACACTCAATAGAAACATTGGATCCAGGGCCTTGCTCATGGGAAGACAGCTCTCTACCACTGAATACAAACCCCAGCACTTTTAAACGTTTTCATTACGTAACTGGGTTGACCAGGCTACCCTCAAACTTGCAATCCTCCTGCCTGGGACTCCCAGATCACATTTTGTATTTGCTTGCTGGCACTATGTAGTCTAAGCTTCTCCTGATGCTAGGCCAGGTCAGTAATGGCAGTTTCCAGTCAGCCATGCAGCCCCCAAGGAGACCGGGGACTCTGTTGTGCAGTCAGCCGTTGGGAAAAGTTTGGGGGTTTTAAGTAAAATTTCCCTTTATGATATTTTCCACTTAAATCAAATGTATTGGGACAAAACACCATTATTAAATCAAGGAATATCTACACTTGACAATATATAGAAAAAAAACAAAAACTTTACCTTCTCGCAAGTCACAAAATGCCTTAATACCAAATAATTAAGTTGCCAAAACATAACTTCCTTTTAAAACTTTCAAATCACCTTGGGTGTTGGCTGCACCGCAGACTTTCTTCTTGGTTGACTTTCCTTTTCTCCTCACCCACTGATACATATCGATCTGTGATTAAATCTTAGCTGATTCTTTGACCGTTTTTAGTCAGCAGCACGGAGTCGGCCATGGTGGCATTCACGAGCTTAAAGACTTTGATGAAGGAATAAGTCTCCGCTATACCCTGAAAAGGAGTCTTAACCTCGGAATGATCACCCCAGCTCATCATGGCGTTCCAAGCCTCTGCTAAGAGTTGAGACAGTTTGATAGTGAAGGGATTCTCTAATGCTGCTGTGACAGTCTGGTGCTGATCCCACCAGAAGTTCCGATGTACGCCTTAGGAGCACAGGCTGTACCGCTTCCTAGTCCAAAGAGACGAGCTGTGGGCCGAGGACACGGACAGTTAGAATCTTTCTGCACTGCTAATTCGGTGCGCAAACATCACGCCCGCGTTGGAATGCGGTACTGCAGACCTTCCTGTTAGAAATAAGTTCAGGGTTGCAAGAGAACGCCCGACAGAAGTGTCCAGACAGGGCAAAACTTGATGGATCAAGAGGGTAAGCTCTGAAGAGCTAGCACACTGGCAGGAAGTATACCTGGTTTTCACTCTGACACCGGTGGTGACTGTCATTTCTCCCTGGGCTGGGGCCCAACATCACAGTTTTTTGTGATTAGCTAATATTTAAAAAAAAAAAGTCATCAAAGGAAGTAACGGGGGAGGGGCCAGCCACAAAATTCTTTGTGTAGCAGGGCCTTCCAGCAAAGGTTTTATGGGGGTGGGGCAGGGGAGAATGTACATTTGCATACAATTTGCATACAGAGCTGGAGAGATTAAAAAGGTGTCGGTTTGTTGTGAACACAAGCTTTATAGTAGATAGAAAAGACTGGTGTTTATTACGCTCAATGGCTAAACCTAGATTTATGATCAGTTGATCCAGCAGCTCTACTCCTCAGCTCATACCCAACAAAAGTGAAAACGCAGTTCACCCAAAGGCTTGAAACACGTGTTTCTAGCAGTATTTCTTTTTAGAGCAGTTGAAAACCGAAAGCAGTTTAAATATCTCTGAACTGGTAAGCGGATGAAAGAACATGCTATTTCCTTGCATCAGGGTCGTAGTTCAGCCTAATGAGGGCCAGGTATTTGCTGCGACATAGGTACCCTTAGAAACATCAGCTGAGTAAATGAAGCTACACACAAAAGGCCACATGCTATATGAATCCCTGTTATTGCGGTGTCCACAGTCAGCAAATCCACAACAGAATGTATCGTAGATCGGTTAGGTTGCCTAGGTTGAGGACCAGAGCAGGTGCATTGAGAGAGACTGCCATACAGAGTTTGGGGGGCGAGAGAGGCTTTCAAAAGTTGTAGGTTTGATGGTAGAATGGGTGCCCAGCCATATACACAGAGTGAGACTGTGAATTAAGCACTTTAAAGGAGCTGCACTGTTGCATCCTAAAAAGCCGATACATAGCGTGGGAGTAGAAGGGGGGACTGCTACGCATCGCCCTTCTTGGCTCTGAATTCAGGGCTGGGCTTCCTTTAGCAATTCCCCAGTCCAGACTCAGCTACCTCATCTACAAGGTGGCAGTAATGTCACTAACTTAAGGAGGAGCTCTGAGGTGCTTCCCAGGACTCCGTGGCCATCAACTGTTACGTTATTCCACTCTGCTGCTAACAGTGTGCATATCTGCGGGAGGTTATTTACAGACCTGTACAGAATAATGCGGGGGTAGAGGGGATGGGGCAGGATCCTGGGAACCAGAGGCTCTATTCTACACAGGCAGTCTGCCTCAGGGACTTCATAAGCTCAGACCCTTCTCAGCCTGGGATGAGATCGGTCCATTGACACACTGACTGACGGAAAATGAAGCATAAGAGTTGGTGTAGATACAAGCATGTCAGGATCAAAGGCAGCAACTTGAAGCCACAGGAAGCCATTAACATAAGGGAGGAGCTGGCCGATTCAGGAAGGCCAACCTCCTGCAGGAGTCCCGTCCGTCCATCTTGTCTGTCCATCAGTCCGTTCATCCATCCGTCGCGCCCCCCCAACCAAAAATATGTTCCCTAGTAGGCAGTAGCTCTGCAGGAAAAGAAACTGGGGAAGTGTCCCAGAGGCTTCCCTGCATGAAGGGAAGCTTTCCAGACTTACTTAAGAAATGATGGGAATTATAAACACACCTAAACTGTCAGGCCCTGCAAATAAACAGTTGGTGGGAGCGAGGCTGTCTGGCAGTGGGGACCTGACGGGAGTTTACTGTCTGCTTGCTCTCTCCCAGCATCTGTCTGTGGGCTGACCATGGGTCCAGGACCCTACAGAGGGTTAGAGAGACCATAGAAATCTATTGAGAATGAATGAATGATGAATGAATGAATGAGCCAACCAACACGTGACTTGTGCTTACAAGTATGGCTGTTAGTCCTTTCGGGTGCCCTTTCTGAAGTAGCAGCAGAAGGACCAAGAGAAGACAAATCTTGGGAAAGGCCACTGGGGTCCTTTCGAACATCTAGACTCCGTATGAATCCTTGAATCCAGTGGATTTTAGTAGCTCTATTATCTATAGATTACTATCTGTACGGTGAATCTTAGTAGATCTCAGACAATGCTGTGTCCGTTTCCGGGATAATTGGATTTACTTAAGTACATTTCCCATGCAAATTTCAATCTCTGTAACCTTCCTGTGCTCTTTTGCGGCTTTCCAGGAATGCGCACATTACTTCTTGGAGGTCAAAGACAAAGACATCAAACACGCCTTGGCTGGGCTTTTTGTAGAAATCCTTGTCCCTGTGGCTGCTGTGAGTTGCATTTTCATTTCAAACAACTTCTTCAGCTTGGGTGACACGCCCAGCAGTTTTGGGAGTGGGATATTCACACAAGTCTCTGTTGTAGGCTGTCAAAAATGAAGTCAACGTGCCCTGCCTCAGAAACTTCGTGGAGAGCCTCTACGACACCACATTGGAACTCTCCTCTCGGAAAAAGCATTCCTTGGTTAGTACCTGGGACAGTGGAGCCTGGAGCTCCTAGGAAGAAATGACTTAAAAGTAGGAATGACTCCACACACGGGAGAATTGCCTCAGACCCTCGGACTTCAGAGCTTGGCGTTTAGCACAGACCCGAGAATCCCTCTGATACAGGGGATTACACCACATCACCTCAGATGAACCTCCTGGGATTCAGGATTCCACTGTTTACTTTAGAGATTGGCTAAACTGAGGTTTTGTTTGAATTTCTGAGAAGTTTTTGAAATCTAAAGGCTAAAGTTTATAATAACAGTTTCTCTTCTCCATCACAGGAGTGAGCCTGCACTGGCTAAATCCTATCTTGACACTCAGAATCAAAACTGAACCCAGAAGCAGAGAGAGATGGAAAATAGATAGTTGCCTATGGGCAAGAGTGTCTCGAATGTAATCCCCTGGATGGAAATCTTGGGAAGGCAATATAAAGCCTTTCAAGCTGCTGCCTGGTGAATTAGGCTCTGGTTTGCAAACTGGCAAGGGTTGTGCCAGCCATAATCATGAGAGTATAAGGGAATTCCATAGTTAAATAGCTGGCCACAGGCCTGGCACGCTGGCTCCAAAACACGGACATCCCTGTCAGGGTCTGAGCTGGTACCCGGTTACTTAGCTGGCAGTAGTGACAACTTTGCTCGTCTGTCTGTGGTCACTGTAACTAAGTGCTTACATTTACTGACTGGCGTCAGAGATGCACTCGTGATCACAGTCGTTCCAAGTCCTCTAAGTTCATGTGAAGAAGAGAGATGCTGAGTCAAAGAACACAGAAGCTTATCCACCGCCCACAGCTCCTTGCTAGCCCAAGTGGATAGGTGTGTTTCCCTTTAAATCTCCCCTAGCCCTCAAGGTGTACGTTACTGGTTAAGCAAACGGTGAGCTGTGTGCATGTGCTGTTTGGATGGCTGCCTGTTAGCTTTGCCATCTTCTCCAGTTGCTGTGGGAGAGGGACCCAGTTAGGCAGGAAAACACAGTAGCGCCTCTGTTTATTCCAGCAAGAGCAAATCCCTGCTGCGGTTACATTTGTCCTGGTCGTGTTTACCAGGACCGTAACGGCTCTTTCAGGAATCCCCCTCAACTGCAGGAAGATTGCAGGAGAAAGTAAATATGTATACCTGCTGCTAAGACAAGGCCAAACCACGAGATATTTATGAGTGAAAGAGCCAGGAACATTTTCAAACCGAGTGTGCCTTCATGGCTGTCCTAGTTTGCTTCTCTGTTGCTGTGATAAAAACACTGGCTAAAAGCAGCTGAGGGGAAGAAGCGTTTATATGTGGCTTACAAGTTACAGTCCTTCGTGGAGAAAAGGCAAGGCAGGAGCTGGAGGCAGAACTGAGGCGGGGACCGTGGAGGAGCATGCTCACTGACTTGCTTCCTGTTGCTTGCTCTGCTACTTTTCTTATATAGCCCAGGACTCATCTGCCTAGGGTTGGCACCGCCCACAGTGGGCTTTGTCCTCCTGTATTAATTAACAATCAAGACGATGTCCCACAAATATGCCCACCGGCCAATCTGAGGGAGGCAGTTTCTCAGTCTGAGGTTCATCTTCCCAGACGATGCTCATTTGTGTCAAGTCGACAAAAAGAACCAGCACAGTGGATGTTTTATTTTCCTGCTGGTTGAGAGCACAATCTGAGATTCTAGGTTTGTTTTCAAAGTTCATAAATGAAAACTAAGTTAGTGAACCACTTTCTACAGTATTGCATGTGAAACAAACATATTACTGTATACTAGCCAGAGTTCTAGATGATTCTATCCAGTCATTATCAGGAGGACCCTATGAACTCTGGTGTTTGTACAGCATGTATTTGGGGCCGCATATCCACAGAGGAGGCAATGAAGCTTTGGGTACAGAGAGTGTGTGTTTCCTGGCTCTTTGAACCGTCATTCACCCTGTGACCTCCTCTCCTTTCTCCTTAGGCCTTATACCCCCTGGTGACCTGTCTCCTCTGTGTCAGTCAGAAGCAACTGTTCCTGAACAGGTGGCATATTTTCCTCAGCAACTGCTTGTCCAACCTCAAGGTTAGTACTTGACAACTCAAAAGCAACAAAAACCTCTTACAAAATCTTCTCAATGAACTGTTGTTTATCTTTGTGTGTTTGAACCAAGGGCTTCACTATGTTGCCCAGACTGACCTCGAACTGACAATCCTCCTCCCTTAGCCTCCCAGAATGCTGGGATCAAACATGCGAGCTACCGTACCTTGTTACAAGAAAAACTCTCAGAGGAATATATTTGTCTGCCTAGAGAAAGACGAAATCTCTACAGATGGGAGGAAAATGCGTTAAGAATCACTTTGAAGATAGAATTGACACCACTCTCCACAGCTGTCTGGGTCTGTAACTGTTGTCGTGAGTAGCTGAGTGGCAGGGGGACGAAAATAATGACAATACTTAGCTGACACGCACACGTGAAGTTATTTCAGGTGTCCTGTGACGCCTCTGTCCGCTTTGGTCTGGGCTAATCTCTTGGAAACAAAAGCTCCATCTGCAGGAGAATTGCTCTAGCAGAAAGCATCGCCTCCTGCCACCTCTGTGGTTGCCCATGCCCTAAACATAGCTTCTGGGTGGCCAGTGCAGGTGTCGCATGATGAGATGAGGAAAGCCACAGCCCCCGGGACCAGGGAGCCTATGATTAATACCGTCATGACAATTAGCTTTGACATTGGCTTTGAATCAAATAGAAACATGCTTCCAAAGCGTGGCACAATTCAGTGACCGGCTGACGCCAGACAACAAAACCCTTCTACATAACAACACCTGGTGTGGTTGACGCATGCCAATAATTCAGTCACTGGGGAGGCTGAGGCAGGAGGATCACAAAGTTGAAGCTAGCCCGAATTATATATAGCAAGACCATTTTTTCAAAAAACAAAACCACGGGCTGGAAAGATGGTTCAGCAGTTAAGCGTATTGGCTGCTGTCACAGAGGGTCCAGATTCAGTTCCCAGCACCCACGTGACGGCTGGCTCACAAGCATCTGTAACTCCAGTTCCCAGAGCTCTGATGTGCTCTGTGGATGCCAGGCACACGGGTGACGCGCAGACGTGCGTGCAGGCAGGACGCCTGTGCACATAATCTACAATAAATCTTTACAGATCGTTTTTGTATCTTTATAAATTATTTTTAAAAAAACAAAGCAAAAGAGTGCAAATCAAATGAATTCTTCAGTCGTTCTCGCCCATGTCCAGCCCTGAGGCTCAGCTCCCTTCTGCGATTCGGTGTTTGCTACTGTCTTTAAAAAAAACAACTAAACGTTCTTGCATGTGCTTATACATGTTTCCTTGGTGTGTGTGTGTGCGTGTGCATGTGTGTGTGTGTGTGTGTGTGTGTGTTTTCCCAAGACACTTTAATTTGGAGAAGTCGTTAAGATTAATTATGGTGTTTTGCCATTTACTGTAATTATATAATAATCTCCATGGCCCTGATCTCCTCACTGTCCTGGCTCTAAAAGCTGGTTGTGAAATCCAGATTGCAATCGTTCGTTTCCTCCGAGTCGGCAGTGAAACCTAATAGCAGTGGGTAGAGAACGAGGCTTTCAGGTACTTCAAAAACTGAAATGCCCTCCAGGGTCATCAGCGGCTACACAGTGGCCACTCTCGGGTCTGCTCTGAGGACTTAGCCATCGGCCGCACCGCCTAAGAGTCACCCGATGCCACTTCCCCCATCAGCCCACTTTTGCAGTGGCCAAGTCTAGTATTTAAAACACATCTTTTACAGACGGAAACTGGTCGTTTTGTTCAAAACTGCACGAGTTAGTATTTGTCAAGGCGACACAAATCAGAGTCGCTTGGAAGAGGGGACCTCTCTGGAGGACTGCCTCCATCAGATTGGCCTCTGGACGAGCCTGTAAGACAGTTTCTCTCGGGAGCAGCCGCTGTGGGAACACAGACTCGAGGTCTTTGCTGTTTATACTGAGTTACTCGTGTTTATTGATACGCCACTGTGGAGTGATGGGAAGCGCACACTTCCTTCTCGTTGAGACATTCGCGCCTCTCAGGAACTCTTAGTCAGGGATTTGAGTCTGTTGCATTGTATGTCAGAATCTGGGCATATTCCACTGTATAAAATTGAGGCCTGCCTTCATGTCTGTCACACAACTCTTCCCTGAGAAAAAGGAAACCTGCGTTGAAAAGTTAGTGGTGCTTTTAGAAGGTAATGTCCGTTGTACTGGTGGTGACGCTGTGCCGATTTCTTCTCCTCCAAACTGTGTAGTTGAGGTCATTTTAAATTCTCTTTTCTTGAACAATAGCAACAAAAGGATATTACCAGTGAAGCCCAGATATTTTTAAAAGGGAAGAAAAAAAAACCCTAGAGGTCGAGAAACTTCCTTGCTGAGATGTCTCAGTGGCTAAGATCACTGGCTGCTCTTCCAGAGGACCAAGGTCTGGTTCCCAACACCCACATGGTGGCTCCCAACTGTCCGTAACTCCAGTCCCAGGGGATCCGGCTCCCATATCTATTGTCGGCAGGCTCTGCATGTGTGTGGTGCACACACGAGCATTCTGGTTTCTGCAGTACTAAACATATGTGGTACGCATACGTATACCCAAACACATAAAATTCCTTAAAAAATGTTTAAGAAATTCAGTCATATAATCAATAGCCATGGATCTTCTTATTTGCTTATCTATTAGGGCTGCGTGACTTCCGGAGGCTGTACATCCATTGTTATGAGGTCATGATAATGCCCCAGGCCACACCGAGCACTGCCGGGGTTTTCATCATTTTGTTTTTCTGAAAATTTCACATAGATCTACTTGAAGGTTGGGCACTTTCAAGTTGGAGAAACCAGAATACCCAATAAGAAAGAATTCTCCATCTGCATCAGTCACCACCAGGCTTAGACTCCTCCCCTTGGTCAGTGCCTGCAGGTGCAGCCCAGAACTTGGCGTGTTCATGCCAGGAGACTTGGCGCCAAGGGTCAGCTGATAGGCCTGGGGAAGCGTTGGTGGGTAACACAGTACCGGTAGTGAGTCCAGCGGTCCCTGTTTGTTGATATCGATTCCAAAAAACATCAAGAGAATTCAAAGCAAAATGTGAGGAAGGTGCGCATGTCACCGGGCGGGCTGCCGCATCACCGATGGGTACCACGCGATGTCCTGGGGCTAGCAGAGATTTGCACTAAAGCCCACCGGGTTCCTAAATAATTCTCTCCCCAAACCTTAGAGCCATTTGAATTCATAAGTATTAACTAGTGGTTTATTAGTGGAGATAGATGCCAAAGAATGGTCTTTTGACCTAGAAACTGAAGCCTTTGACACTGAAATTAGTGGTACAAGAATATGCCGATGACGTCTTCATCCTGAATATGTATGTTGGATCCCTAGTCTCTGCAGCGGTTCTCAACCTGTGGGTCATAGCCTCTCTGGGGGTCGAATGACCCTCTCGCGGGGATCACCTAAGACCATCTGCATATTAAATATTTACATTATCACTCCTAACAGTAGCAGAATTACACTTATAAAGTACAAACAGAAATAACTGTATGGTTGTGGGTCACTGCAACATGAAGACCTGTATTAAAGGGCTGGCCACAGGCCTAGGAAGGTTGGGAACCACTCTGCTAAAGGAAGACAAAGACAAGGTGCTGTGTTTAAGCAGAACGATCTAGTGCGTCACAGTGATGGATCTGACCGGCCTGTATATTATTTTCTGGTGCCGTAGAAATTTTAATGCTGTGACTGCACCGCGGCTGGATTGCCTGGGTCAGTCGCCCTTAATTGGCTGTGCGGCTGTGTGTAAGTTGTCTGACCCCTCTGTGATTTGGTTTCCTCAGCTGCCAAAGTGAAAACCATTTATCTGCTCTGTGAGTCAGCTTTCCACCACCTTAACGAAATCAGTTTATGAGGGGAAAACATTCGCTTTTGATTCATAGTTACGAAGATTCCCGTTAAGTGGCCCTTTGCAGTAAGTCTGTGGCAAGCGGCACATCTGGGTCTGACAGGGCAAAATGCCAAAGGAGGGCTCAGTTCCCACAATCCCCTTTGAGGACACAGGCCCTGTGAACTGATCGCCGCTAAGGCTCCACCTCCTAATACCCCATCTCCGGGCGGCACTGCAGCGGGCTCTACCGCCTGGGTTTGTGGGGGTGGGGGAGCACTTAACCATATCAAACTCCATGGTAGTATCTCACATACGAAGCAACATATAACACGTGCGTTCCAGTTTCCAAGAAAAACGAACCTCAAGAAAGCAGACGCCCTGGCTGTTGTTTACTAGCCTGAAGGCTGAACCATTTGTTAGCGTCCCTTAGTTACCAAGCCCCTCAAGTTAGTGTCAAAGAGCTTTTGGAATACAAAATGCCGTTTAAATGTGCAAGACTTGGTACTGCCATAATATCTTGAGGACCGGTCCTCAGACATCGATACACACTCCCTTCTGGGCCCAGCTATACATATTTAACCTGCTGGACAAGGGTCACTGGGGATGCAAAGACGAACAAACGAGGTTGTGTGGAGCCCAGAATCTGACGGTAAACTTGCAGAAAACTACTGGTGGCCACTGACAGCCTCTCCGGGGCCCAGAAGAAGAGACAGAAAGGGTGAATTATATAATGTGGCCTCTGGGGCTTGAGAGCCAGCTGGGATTTTCCTAGTAGAGTTTGCTAGGGAAGCACCCAGGCATTTAGGGAATTGCCTAATTCCCAGAAAGATGCTAAGATATGAAGGGTACCCTACCTTAAGGTAGGGGCAGAGGTGGTCCTGGCCAGGCAGGTCCAAATGCCCCACAGGTGCCATGTTACAGAATTTGGATTATCCAGTGAGTTATCATAAGTCTCTGGAGGGTTTTAAAGTTCTTGTATTTTAAGGATATCATTTAACTGTTCAGAGAGTAGGAAAGAGTTGAGGAGCTGGATGCAGCAGTAACTGACGGCATCCTGAAATGGCAACAGTCGGGTACCACTAGATACTCATTGGCAGAACAAATAAAAATTTAAGTCGACCACATTTCTATTCACTCTTTAGGAACAATAGAAAGAGCAGGCGATATATATATATATATATATAATATATATATATATATATTATATATTTATGGTCTCATGTAGCCCATGCTAACCTCTGATTTGCAATAGAGCCAAGTGTATTTCTAACCCTCCTGCCTCTACCTCCTAGTGCTCAGGTTATGAGCATGCCATACCACACCCTGCTTTATGCAGTGCTGAGGATTGGGTCCAGGGCTTCGTACGTACTACTCGAGCATTCCACAAACTGAGCTACATACATCAGCCAAGCCCATGCACAATCTTATGCATGAAAAAATATCAGTGAAAATCAGCCACACCAAAAACAGTGGGAGAGAGGATACAAGAACTGCTTTTAAAAAAAAAAAGGTTGTGGGGGAGGTCTAGAGAGATGGCTCAGTAGTTAAGAGCTCTGATTGCTCCTGCAGAGGACCCAGGTTCAGTTCCTAACACCCACATGGTTGCTCAACCATCTGTAACTGCAGTTTGGGGGGATCTGATGCCCTCTCGTGGTGTGTTCAGGTATTGCACACATGTGATGCACATACATATGTGCAGGCACACTTTTATAAACATACAGACAAAAATAAATCTTTTTTAAAAGTTGAAATTAAGCCAGAAAATATTTATTAAAGTCACTGGAACTAGAGGTTCCAGAGTCCACAGTCAGGTTGAAATGAATCAGGCTCTTAAGATTCGCAGTTTGAGCTCTGGTATACGAAAGAATTTCCATGTGCTATACACACTAAGAAAGGAACTTGTTAAAGGGAAGATGATCACACTGGAATAGAGGTGCTCAAAAGGCAAGGACTCATTCTTCCCTGTTGTCTAGGATTGCTGGCCCCTGGACATGATCAAGCTTTACTCCAAGGGAGGCAGAGTGGTCATGTCTTCCATGTCCCAGATTATTTAACGGC